>JAMPIV010011679.1:0-124768 GCA_024509875.1 Oreohelix idahoensis | reverse complement strand
CTGGGATTGTCAGGGTACGCAAGCTGCCATACCGCTACAAGTTATAGGTACCATTGATGGCAGCCCTGAAGATCATTAACTTAATAAAGAAAACTTATGAAGACATGACATGCAGAGTTCTTCTTGAAGGACAACTGACAGAACCATTTGGAATGCAACAGGGGTGCCTCTTGTCTCCATTTCTTTTCCTACTGGCTATAAATAGGGTAATGAAAACATTGACTTCAGCCAACAGAAATGGAATCCAGTGGAATCCGACTAAACAACTTGACGATATAGATTTTGCAGATGACCTGGCACTTAACTGTTTTCAGACAATAGAAATGAAAATACTTGATGAGATGTCACAGCAAGTGGGTCTGAAAATACACAGGGAAAAGACAAATATAATTAGAATATATGCAGGAAATGATAACAAGATTGAACTTGAAGAAACACCCCTACAGGATGTAGAATCATACACATATCTTGGCAGCAGTATAGACAAAGTTGGAGGGACAGGGTAATATCAAAATAAACATACAAAAGGCAAGTGGAGCTTTCATTGCATTGGGAAATATATGGAAAGTCCAACACAAAAATAAGAATCTTTTACTCAAATTTCGAGTCATTCCTATTGTATGGCTCTGAAAAATGGAGAACAAAAAAAAAAAAAAAAAAAAAAGAACAACCAGAAAGCTAGACTTTTGTAAATGCATGCCTGCATAGAATAGAGGGATTGAAATGAAGCGACATGGTCACCAAGGTGGAATTGATGACAAGAACCAGACAAGTACCATTGGAACAAGAGATGAGAAAAAAGATAGTGATGGATAGGACACACATTGAGGAAACCTCTTGATAGCATTACAAGTTGGTTCTTGTTCTGGAACCCCCAGGATAAGAGAGCCAGAAGTAGACCAAAAAACAGATGGAGAAGAGAACTGGAAACAGAAATGAAAATGATGAAGAAGACATGGAAAGAACTTGAGCTGATGATACACATCAGGAGGATTTGGCATGAGTTTGTTGAAAGCCTGTGCTCCTTTGGGAGCTAAACGGTGTTGAATTCTTTCATTGCACTTTTGCTCCCTGAGGAGTTTTATAGCCTTGCAAGATGTTACACAGAAAGGCCGACCAAAAACAACTTGGCGGAGAACTGTGGAAGCTGATATGCAAAGAATGAACCACAGTTGGGGTACTGTACGAAGCATGGCCGCCGACCGAGCAAAGTGGAATCAATTTGTTGCTGCCCTACAAGACGCCACCAGGCGTGATGGCTGCTGACTGCTTTGACGGTTGGTGGTTATGGATCAAAGAAGAAGAAGAAGATGTTACACACCAGGCAAAGATATTTTTCCAAAATGCATTTCATACCGAAGATGCAGCAAATGAAATGAATGCAGTCAGCGACTTATAGCTTGACTGCTTGCGTCAGGGTCAGCGAACCAGAGCTGACCAAGACCCTACTCCACCTCCACGTGGTGGTCCTGGAAACAGGCTGCATCACTGCAGTCTGGCTTAGAGAGTAGGGATCGAAGAGGGAAGGCAAACCCGGTCCCAAAAAATGCTGTGCGGGAGTTGGATGTGTTGGCCGAAAGGCGCAAAAATCGCAGCTTCACTGTAAATGGACACAACTCAACCAAAGTCCTTTTCAGGACGAACAAGGAAGATGAAGAATTTCATACCAAGGATATACATATATGAATAGATGATCACAAAACATAACACCAGAATGGCAGAAGGTTGGAAGACTCAGAAGTTTAACATAATTGGACTTTTGTTATGTATGTTCATTCTGTGAACTTTGGGACTGTTTGGCAAGGAAGAATATTCCAGCACCTCTGATTCATGCTATACAGAGCTTCTACAAGTCTTGCAGAAATTATGTGAGGACAGCAAACCATAAGTCGGAAGAGTTTAGGACCACCATTGGTGTAAGACAAGGTGATATCCTATCACCTTACCTCTTCATACTCCTTATGGACGATGTCATCGGGGCATGTGGGGAGAGAGCGGGAGAGTGTTCGGTGGGGTGCTGGAGGATGGGACAGGTCTGTATTTCGGAGCTGGCATTTGCTGATGATGTTGCCCTGATTGCTAAATCAGAGGCACATCTCCGGTCCGGCCTGGAAAGGGGGGGGGGGGGGAGGGGCATGGGCAGCTCTGAAACAAAATCCATGGTGATATCACGAGAAGAAAGAAAACATCAGATTGGGCTGGGAGAGCGGGTCCTGGAGCAGGTCGACCACTTTAAATACCTCAGAGCTGTTGTAGACCAGGGGGGAGGCGTCGGGGAAGAGTTGGCCACTCGGGGGGGCAGCGGCTGGGAGACTTTTTCAGGCCATGGGTCGAGGATTCCTCAGCGGGAGAGAGGTTGGTGGGAAAGCGGGGATGGCTGTGTGCCGCTCCGCCTGTGTCCCAGTCTTGACGTGCGGATGCGAGTCGTGGGCAATGACTGCAGCCCATAAAAGCCAGATCCAAACCTCAGAAATGAGGTATCTGAGGAGGGTGGTTGAAGTGACGGGGGGAGACATGGTACGCAACCAGACGATACGTCAAGGCCTTAAATCCTACCCCCTGCAGACCCAGGTAGAACAGTCCCAATTAAGATGGTTTGGGGGGGGGGGCGCTGGAGAGGGGGGGGGATGGTCATGGGCAGCTCTGAAATAAAATCCATGGTGATATCACGAGAAGAAAGAAAACATCAGATTGGGCTGGGAGAGCGGGTCCTGGAGCAGGTCGACCACTTTAAATACCTCAGAGCTGTTGTAGACCGGGGGGAGGCGTCGGGGAAGAGTTGGCCACTCGGGGGGCAGCGGCTGGGAGACTTTTTCAGGCCATGGGTCGAGGATTCCTCAGCGGGAGAGAGGTTGGTGGGAAAGCGGGGATGGCTGTGTGCCGCTCCGCCTGTGTCCCAGTCTTGTAGTGCGGATGCGAGTCGTGGGCAATGACTGCAGCCCATAAAAGCCAGATCCAAACCTCAGAAATGAGGTATCTGAGGAGGGTGGTTGAAGTGACGGGGGGAGACATGGTACGCAACCAGACGATACGTCAAGGCCTTAAATCCTACCCCCTGCAGACCCAGGTAGAACAATCCCAATTAAGATGGTTTGGCCGTGTCTGCAGAATGGGAGAAGATCGGATACCAGGACAAGCATGGGAAACAAGGATCCAGACCCCGAGGACGACCCAGAGTCCGCTGGGGGGACAACGTTGAACAATCTTTGAGGGATCGGGGACTGGGGTGGAGCCGGGCCGGGAGGAAGACAGCCGATGGGATGGTCTGGCGCTCTCTCTTCCAAACCTCTACACCTCACGGTAGAAGGGGAACGACTAAGTAAGTAATGTTCATTCTATGACTAGATACGTATTTTTAATATATAGGCTTCTAATTTTCCATGATCCAGTTTTTAAAAACTTTTTCCAAGTGCCATAATTACATTTCCATCTCTGCCTGTCTGGTTTGGAATGCATCTCTGCCAGTCTTTCTTCACAATTTAGTTTTTTGTATCACCACAAGAACTTAGTGAAGCTACAGTTAACAGTACCTGAACTAGGATAGAATGTTATTTAGTGGTTAAAGTAGTTTTGCTATTTTAATAGAAGTGACACTTTCATGCTTTATAAGGCTGGAAAGCTCGAGTGCTGCTGGTTAGAGAAAAAAAAAAAATTAAAAAAAATCCCATTTTAAAAATGTGTTTTTTGCTCTTGCAGTTTCTGTTAATAGATATTTGATTTGTGTTCATGGGGTTTCTTTTATTATCAGTCGCTTACGATTTTATAAAGTCAATTTACATCCTAGCAAATGTATGTTAATGTTTATTTATAATTTACTCAGAATTTATCAGAGACTACACAAGCCAATTATGAACAGAACATGCAGGATGCAATGAGTGTAATGTACAAGCTGCAGACAGGGCTGGATGTTAATGTCAAGTTTACAGGGTAGGAAACATCTTTATTCTGTAGCTGCAGTGGCATGTGTTCCAATACAGCAGACTTTTATGGTAGTATGAGATAATGTTTTGCCGTTGACAACACAGTAGAACAAAGAGCAAAATAAGCTGTGAAAATTAGGAAATACCCATATAAAAGTTTATTATTTTAAACAAGAGAGGTTAGTGTCAAAGACAGAATAACATGAAGAAATTATGAGAGAGTTAACAAAGACTCCAAAAAAAATTGTTGTTTGAATGTGAGGATAAATAAAGAGTGCAGGAATTTTGTGAAATGAATAGAGCAGTGAGGACAAGACAGTACAGTTTCCATCCAAAAAAGAAGTTGTAAACAACAATTTTGGAAAGCTTATATATGATGAAAACTCAAAACAGATAGGAAGAGTACTTCAAAGAATTTTTAAATATATCAGAAATAGGACATATAGCATCTTCACTTTAAGACATGGAAACTACATTGCAAATGTTCCAGCATTTCCTCAGATGACTTTCATGAGCCTGTATCTACCCAAGGGTATTGATATTGTTAATCAGAATCGACTTCACTACACCCTGGGCAAACCCATAGGTGCTCAGTCTCCCTCAGCAAATGTCGAAGAGTATGAATGCTAATTGTACATGTAGCACGCTGGTTGTACATACGACAGATGCATCTTCTCTCACGTTCATTTCTGCTAGTCCCACGTTTGATGCCAAACTCCAACAGTCTCAGCCTTGTTGATTCATCCATTGCATTATCCAGCAGGCAATCATTAATAGCCCTTAGTATCTCTCTTATCCATGTCCAGTGACCCAACTATGGGTGCTCTCGAGGCCAGTCTCATTGCCACGTACCCCTGCATGACCAGGACATAGATCCACACCAGTTCTTGAAGACTTGAGAATTCTATTGATGTTTTCCATTCCTTCCGCAGCCATCTGTTCTGAACTTTCCGAAGCACGGCTTGAGAGTCTGACAATATAACTGCCCTGGTTGATGGAGTTTCAGACAGCCACCGCAGTGCTGCAGTAACTGCCTCTACCTCCATTCTCATGCTGGAGGTTGTCATGTAGGCTTCATTCTGTTCAGCGACAATCCTGCCCTTTATTCTCGCAGAAAAGCCCAATCCTGATTTCTCACCATGCACTACAGACACAATGGCGTCATCATCCCCAGCATGATCACTTATCAGCTGATTAAGCTCCAGCTCTGCTTTTCCATCGCCCCAAGATCTGCACTCTCTGCCAAGGCTAACGATGACCTGCTGGTAGTTTATCCAGTTCTCCCGTGACTTACTCCACTCTTCCCCTTTGGATACATTTTCAACCCTGGTCACCTGACCAATCATAGCCTCTGCCTGTGCCATCCATGACATCCTCCTCTTGATTCTTACTCATGTCTTTTGTCAGTGGTTACCCTCATATATGCTTTTGCCTGGGCCATCGCATATCTGGATCTAATTGACAGCAATCCGAGCATGTATCTCATTATCACAATGGGAGTATCATGCATACAGCCCAAAGCTAGTTGCATCCTTTCATTTTGAATGCATTCCAGTCATTCACATTGTGACACTGACAGTGTGAGTATTCCTAGCCCGTACTCGATTACTGAAATCACGAGCTGCTGATATAGGAGAAACAATAGTCTCTGTTCGAAGCGAGCAGCAGCCATTGTTTTTAAGGCTGCCAGTCCTCACTTACACTTCTGTATGATCAGTTCGACATGATACTTGAATGATAGCCCATGATCAAACGTTACTCCGGGACCCAAAGATGCAGCAATAGAGAATGCAGTCAGCGACCCATAGCTTGACTGCTTGCATCAGAGTCAGCGAACCAGAGCTGACTAAGACCCTACTCCACCTCCACGTGGTGGTCCTGGAAACAGTCTGCATCACTGCAGTCTGGCTGAGAGAGTAGGGATCGCAGAGGGAAGGCAAACCCGGTCCCAAAAACTGCCGTGCTGAAGTCGGATGTGTCGACCGAAAGGTGCAGATATCACAGCTCCGGCGTAAACAAACACAACGCAACCAACGTCCTTTTCAGGATGAACAAGGAAGAAGAAGAAGAAACGTTACTCCCAGATACTTCAGCCTGTCTTGCCTTTCAATGTTTTGCCCATTGAAAGTGATGTCTGGAAGGTCTGCTTTCACTATGGAGTTGTTCAAAGAGCACCACATCACACAGGCTTTGTTGGGATTGACCTTTGATCCACTTTCCTCACACCACTTAGAAACCGCCTGTAGTGTCTTTTGTATGCCTTGGGCCATTTCCTGTCTGTCTGAGCCAGTTCTGTACAGCCAGCGTTACCCCATGTTGTTTTCATAGGCCTATAGCTACCCAGGGTATCAGGAAAGATGTGTGCATTTTCAAGGTGGCTCATTACTTGTCTTGCAACTATCTTTTCAAGTAATTTACCATAGACATTCTGTAGTGTGATAATTCGATAGCTGCTGAGCAGTGTGGGGTCTTTGCCAGGTTTAGGAAGTGGTCAAAAGTAACTGTGTAGCCAGTCTTCCGGCACCTCAGCATTGTGTATGCTGGTATTGAAATCGCTCACCGTATTTATAATGGCTGTGTCGTCGAGCTGTTTTATGTGGTGGTACTGTACTCCATCAAGACCCAGAGCAGTGTTTCTGCTGGATTTAAATGTGTACACCACATCCTCTTCAGAAATGAGATAGAAGTAAATCTAGCACCATATACCATTTTCCAGAACACTGTCCTTTATTTTCAGGCCGGCACTTTTGTCACCTTTATCCGTTTGCTCCACATATCGATTTAATAATGCTCTTCCCTTCTCTTTGTCCATCTTCAGACTTATTCCTGAGGAGCTTTTGATATTAGGGATAGGTTCACTTGCACTTTTCCTGTTCATTCTTTGATGTAAGGACCAGAATTTCTGTAGGGTTTTTTCTGTGACCCCCTGTGTCACAAAGTCCTCCCACCCTTTTATCCTTGGCCTCCCTTGTGAAGCTCTTGAATCTATTAATGGCTCTTTGCATATTCTCCTTCATCTCTTCAACCTCTCCCTCATTCATCATTCTTGTTTCATGCTTTATGCCATTCCTTTGTTGCTCTTTCCTTTTCTATCTATGCTTCCTCCACTGTCTTATTCCACCAGGGAGGTTGGGTGAAAGTTGTTCTCGCTGTCTTTTGTTTGGCCATTTGACGCAATGTGTGTAAAGGGTTGTTACGGTCGAGTGGGCCTGTAGGATACTTGGTCTGTTTAGGTTTCCTGTGTCTAATGGTCCTACCCTTTGCAATGAGTATGACGCAAGGTAGGTGATCACTTTCCTGTGCACCTAATACATCCCAACGTGCCATGGTGGTGGCAGCACTAGAGATGAATGCCAGATCTATGACACCATTTGTATCTCCATGTCTAGTTGCCAGTCTAGTTGGGCGTCCATCATTCAGGATGGCAAGGTTCATGTTAAGTAATGCTTGGCTCAAAGCTATACCCTGCCTATTTTCCATGATGTTCCCCCACTTCTTGGATCTAGCATTGAAATCGCCAGCAATTAACACCTTCAGACAATTCTGCCAGACAATTCCAATCACTCTCTGCTGTAAGATATTAAACATGAGCATATAAATTGTAAACTCGCCACTCCTGAACACCTATATTCACAGTAATCCCCTGCAATTCCGCATCCTCGCTAGTTTGGGAACTTGTATCCAGCTACGTATGAGGGAGCTCATGTTTTACATATATAGCTTGCCCTCGTCTACCAGGCCCTTGTGGATTGGAATAACATCTGTAGCCTGGCAATTGATAACACTATTGGCTTTTAAATTTGTCTCCTGAGGATATCATAATTGTAGATCATTGTTTGTATTATGGCTGCATGTTGATTGGTACTTCAACAATTCCAGTATCCTATACGCACATATTTCATCGAGATGTAATCTACTGTCTTTTTTAACCTTCTCTTTCCTGCCCTTCATTTTCTCTCTTTGCTCGTCTCTCGCCTACTTCTCCTACATTTGTATTTCCTCATTTCATTTGCTGCAGGTATTGACGACAGATAATGATCTCTGTAGCTCCTGCGATGATTTTGGATAGTTGAATTTCTCATGGTGCATTTGCAATAAAAGGTGGAAATATACAGTCACCCTGGTAGAGCCACCATACCAGGGAAGAGGCAAGGGATGTCCTTACGGAGTCTATCTGCCCCGCTCGCCCTCCAGACAGCCAATGTTCATGAGTGTTTACCCAGCAGTCTATTCTCTCGGCACATTGGTCCACCTTAGACTTGCGGTCATTCACTGATGACTCAGTTATCATTTGACCCATGATTTGGGAATGGATTGATGGGTTTCAGAACATATACCACTCATCAGTGAGTTCTGCACACCACATCTTTAGGAATCCACTGACTCCAAGATTCTCTGCCAGTTTAGTTCAGACCCCGAGAGGGGCCGTTATCCGTGGCGCACAACGAGGATGTATGGCAGAAGTCTTGCATGAAATTCCGTTGAAACCAGCACGGGCAGACTTATGAAACTGCACCCTTTTCGCTTTGTAGTTAGCTGGCGCCCCCTAGTGATAACCGTGAGGTTACCCCCACCTCTGTCATACATAGTATATGTGAGGTTACCCTCACCTCTGTCACCGTGGACTTAACTTCCTCTCACGCCTGTGAGTTGAACCTACCGCGCCACCTACCCAAGGTATCGGGGAGGATGTGTGCATTTTCAGATATTGGTCTCACCTGTGTCATGAAAGCCTCCCTCACTTTATCCTTGGCCTCCTTTACCAAGTCTTTGAATCTGTTGATGGCTGTCTTTGTTACTTCCTCCTTCTCTTCGACCTGTCCATCATTCCTCATACTTCTCTATCCTGGGTTTGCTGTTATTTTGTAACTTTTTCATTCACTATTCATGCTTTTTCATCTTTCTCATTCCACCAGAGTGGTTGGATGAAAGGTGTTTATTTGCCTTTTGTCTGACATTTTGAAGCATAGTATGTATAGGTCTGTTATAGTCTTGTAGATCTGTAGGATACTTGAAGGTCTGTTTTAGTTATCAGTATCTGGCAATTCTTCCCTGTGCAGTGAGGATTACACAGGGTAGGTATTTTTTTTTACATAAAGTTTTGGCAAGGCGCGTCCTGTTCAAACTATTTGGTCATATTAGGGCACATCTCCAAATATAAAAGATCTTTAGGTAGGTAATCATTGTCACGTGTCCCTAATACATCCCAACATGCAGAGGTGGTGGTAACATTATAGAGGTGAGTGCCAAATCTATGACATCAATATCCCCTGGCTTAGCTGCCCAGTCTTGTTGAGATACTTCATTCAATATGCCACGGTTTGTATTAACAAACGCCACACCCTACATATTGCCAGTGATGTTTCATCCATAAACCTAGTGTTGAATTCACCAGCAATTAAACACCTTCAGTAGGTTCCTCCAACAGTTCCGCCAAGAAATTCTACTTACCCCCTTCCAGAAGATGGTCTTTATGGGCATACAAATTGTACACTCAACAACCTTGAACGCCTATATCCACTTCAATCCCCTGTACTTCACATCCTCATTAATATGGGTACTTGTATCCAACCATTTATGAGGGAATTCGTGCTTCACATATATAGCTTGCCCTAGTCTGCTAGGCCAGCACAGATGGGCATAGCATTTGTAGCCTGGACAAAAAAAAATAAAGCGCACGCACAAACACATTTTTTTTAACAGGCTGCCTTATTATAAATATTTCCATCAGTTAATTACATTATACATGAATAGTCTATTAATCGTGAATCATTGCGGGAGCTATGAAGATTGTGCTCTGTCATCAATACCTTTGGCCTTTGGAAAGAGGAAACATGGATGCATAAGGATAGGTAGGATAGAGAAAAGGAGAGAGAGAGACGGGCTGGACAAAGAAAAATTAGAAAAAGTATATCAGTGAAATATATATGTGTAGGCTATTGGAACTGTCGAACACCAATTAGCAGACAATGATTACACTAAAGTAGTCTCAGATATATTAGGACACATGTTCAGATATATATATAAGACCTTGAGATTTTGCATCTTAGTTAATAATGCTTGTCATATGTAACTGATGTTATGCTGATGCACTTTTAAACTGAAATGCAGTGCATTAAAACCTCACATATTTTATAATCTCAGCAGGTTATCATATTTAGATAGTTTAGACAGTATGCTAATAAATAAAATGTATTTTTCAGTGTTGGTGACTTTGAATACACACCTGAGTTAATCATTTTTGACTTATTGGGGATTTATCTGTATCATGGCTGGCTTGTTGACCCTCAAGATTATGATGCAGTGAATGCAATTAATCAGTGCAGTTACAATCAGCTTGTAGAGAAAATAATCTCTCTTAGGCAGTCAGAGGAAGAGGAGACTGTAAGACAAGGTAAACATTTTGTGTATGACTTTTTTGGAAATAACATTTTTAGCTTCAGGAGCATTTATTTCCCCATTTAGTTACAGATTGGTTAATTCATATCATTTCTTTTTTCCTTCCTTTTTCCTGTAACCTAGGTAGTTATAGGAGCACGATTTTCCATTGAATGCTTTGTTATTTGTTTCCACTTTTTGCTGTTGTGTTCCTCTGCAGAGGTTATTTTTCTTCTGTCCATTTCTGACTATGGTTTACCCAGAATATTTTTGGTCTATTCTATTTTCTTTTTTTCCTGGAACTTCCTCTTGGACAATCCTGTTGTTATTAACATGTGGATGTGCCTATTAAATGTGTGCCTTTTTATAATTATTAGTAGGTCTTTGTATGACCCCATTGACTGTCTTCAGATGTGCCTCACACTGTTCTTTGTAACACAATCCATGTATGATATTTTGAGGATCTTTATGGAAGACCTTGTTACTTGCAAAACATGATCCTGGAGAAAAATATTGGCAGAGGAAACAAGACAATCAAGATGTCATGGGCAGGTGGGAAAAAGATGACTTAAAGATAGTAATCATTGACTAGCAGTAGCTGCAGCCCCATGTTCCACATGAAGTAAAACGTTGTTGACATGTTTTATGTCTAATGTCAAACATTCACATGTCTGCTAAAATAACAGACGTCACAATTGTCTGTGACCTCAGTTTTAAGAATTGTAACATTTTTATTTTCATATTGGTTTCAGTTTGGCTAGAGTAGTTGTTTGTGCTGTCCTTGCATTTAGTTCTACTTTTGTTCCATCATCATTATTTGTACTGTACACTTTGACATCATGGCATGTAAAGAAATCAACAACAGAATTGATAACAGTAATGAGGACAAGAGCATCCAGTTGACAGAATGGTTAGAGCACTGGTCTCTCGTGGCAAAGGTGCCGAGTTTGATTCACATTATCAACACTCTTCAGTCTACCCAACTGTAAATGAGTGCCTAGCTTTGCTCTTGAGTTAGGGAAGGAAAAGACAGCGAGGAAAGAATCTGGTCACCCCCACCTCTCGATGATGGACCTAGTATAGTGAAGGCTTTAACACTTCACTCCCCTATGA
Source organism: Oreohelix idahoensis (assembly GCA_024509875.1). NCBI lineage: Eukaryota > Metazoa > Mollusca > Gastropoda > Stylommatophora > Oreohelicidae > Oreohelix > Oreohelix idahoensis. The sequence continues at coordinate 113,357 of JAMPIV010011679.1, read as the reverse complement.
CATATCTGCTGTAGGAATACCTTAACCTTACTGGGGACAAGAAGTTGTGGAGAGACATCATCTGGCAGTAGTACTTGAAGAAAGATATTTTCACATGAAAGAATGCATAAAGCACATTGACACCACCGGGCCACAGGACAGAAAATCAAATTAATCATATCTGCATAAACAAGAAATTCATATCATGTAAAAGTATCTAGAAGATAAGCTGTGGAATCATTCCACATCTACAGTAAATAAATAATACACAAAGGTATGTTTCAGGCACTCGTGAGAAATAAAGAAGTAGAAAACTAAACAACAACAAATTAACAGAAGTGATAGGCTTACCTGTGACTCGGACCCAGGACCATCTGAATGACACCATCGCCTAGCTACGAGAGCGAATCTGTTTATGTAAATAATACATTCTTTCAGAAGGTCCTGGGTTTGAGTCCTCGGTAAGCCTATCACTTCTGTTATTTTTCTGTTGTCTAGTTTTCTACTTCTGTATTTCTCACGAGAAAAACATACCTTTGTGTATTATTTATTTATTTACTGTTACAGGCCACTGGGTGTCCTCTCTTCATTTGTTCACCATCTACAGGTCAAAGTAAAAGAGAAAAGACCAGATTACTTTAGTAAAATAATTAGTGTTGTCCACAGTTTAATCCTGTAGTTGAGGCTCAACAATTAATTCTGAATCTACAGCATAAACATGCATGAGAATGTCCACAGCAGAAGCACCAATGGCACACAAAAATGTTGGCTGCACACCCTGTTAAAACTGCACAATATTTAGAAGTAATTGTCCACCAACAACGTTTCAGATTTCTGAAATTTTAAATACTGCATAACGGATATTTTAGTGTATGATCACCTGCCATTGTTGGTGATCTTTTCATATTTTTTTTAATCTTAGTTTTTTTATTAACTATTTCATTTTAATGAAACGACCGGCTGATATGATTTACACAGCTGTATTTTTACTGCCAAGCATGGGACACTAAGAGCCAGGGATCCAGACCTCCAGGATGACCCAGAGCCCACTGGGAAGACAACATTAGACAGTCTTTGAAGGACCGAGGACTAGAATGGAACCATGTCAGGAGGAAGAAAGCCGATAGGCGCTCTCTCTTCCAAACCTCTACACCTATAGTTTCTTGTTTCTAAGCACTCTAGATATTTGACATGTTGATGTTTGCTGTATAAAAGGTGTTGATCCAAAGCATCCATCCATTAAGTTTTTGTTGAATGTGCATTACATCTGCATTTTTGTTTTGACTTTGTTATTTTATTTTCTTCTGTCTTACATATGATAAACCATGCCAATAGCACAGTGCATGCTCAAGTAAAGCAAAAAATCTTCTCTGCATTAAATGTATTTCTGATGTATTCAAGAACTCTGCAGAGAGGGAGTCATTTTTAATTATCAATTTTATTGGAGATCTGTCTGAGACTACATCCAGTGCTTTTAGCATTATCACCAGCTCTGTTGTGAAGATAGTTGTTTTCCGTCACACAAACCCCTTTATTTATTTTCCATCTAGAATTGGTTATATAATTGACTTTATACCGTACACTATTGCCATGAAGCGTGGTGGGGAGCTGAAGTTTGTGTTCTTGAACCAAGTTTGCCACCTTGGCTGCTCTGAGCCTGTATTGTTGTAGGATATCTATGATGTTATCTATCTATCTGCCTCTTGGTCTTATCCGTTCCCTGAAATGAGAGCTTCTATTGTTGTAGTTGCGTAGTGGTATCGGGCTCAATTCTCCGTCAAGAATATATATTCTTATTTCTACACTTTCGTCTCTCTTAGGTCAAATACACATCAATCTTTCATTATGTCTAATTTTGTTTAAACATTTTTGAGCAGAAAAATCCTTTCTTTTTATCTTTTTATTTTTTTTTCCTCTTCTTTCTGCAAGGCATAGATATTTAATGTCTTAACAAATTCATAGCTGCTAAGTTTGAATGTTCTATTTCAACAGCACTAATTGCGGAACAGTTTCTAGGTTGCACTGCCTCACAACTCACTTACCATGGCCTGTGTGAGTTATCAAGTAGCATCAAGGAGAAAGAATTGTGTGTGTTCTTCAGAAACAATCATTTCAACACCCTTTACAAGCATAATGTAAGTTTAGTGCTGTGAAACTTGATTTTTTTGTTAGTCTGTTCTCTGATATTTGTTCTATATAGTTGCAATTGAAATGCTAGTTTGTACTTATCAGTCATAATATGCACTAACAATCTTCTATATGTAAATTTATATATTAACTGTCCTGAGTATAACATACCTCAGATTTTTCAGTCAAGCGTTACTGAGATGAGTCTTCAGCATTGTATGCAGCAAAAATGTGTATTGCTGTTACTACCATGACATTGCTTGGTTTCTAGGATCTGGGAGGGCGGACGGATGGCCACATTTCTTGAAGACTGAAAGCGTATTGGGGAGCTGAAGTTTACGTTCTTGAGCCAAGCGTATTGTGTTGGCTGCTTTGAGCCCATGTTGTTGTAGGATGTCTGTGATGTTGTCTATCCTTCTACCTCTTGGTTTTTTGGTGGTAGTTTATCGTGCTCCATTCTCATGTGATGGCCAAACCACTTAATTTTCTGTCTCTATATACTTGATGCAGGATGTAGTTCCTACAATTCATCATTTCTCATTCTGTCTCTCCTGGTAACATAAATGGCTTTTCTTAAACATCTCATCTCATAGGATGTGATTTTCCTTTCCTGTGCTTGAGCCAGGGACCCTGTTTGACACTGATAGCAAAGAGTTAGTAAGAAAATACTATTCATCAGCTGTTGTTTAGTTTTCATACTGGTGTTTGAGTAGTGGTGACAGTAGGTAAGTCACTGCCCTGGGTTTTTGACATTTTGTTACAATCTCTGTCAATTCTTTCATTTTCAGTAAAAATACTTCCTAGATATTTGAACTCTGGAACCTCCTTAAGCCTAATGTTGTTGACATGTATGTTAAGTGAGCCTGGGGATCTGCTAATCTTCATAGTTTCTGTCTTTGATGTGTTGATTTTCATGTTGCATCTTCCACAGGTTGAATTAAGTGCAGCTGTACATTTTTGCAATTGGTTTTCATCTTTATACATTATACTTTGGTCATCTGCAAAAGTAACTCATTCAGGGGGTTGTATTCTTCACTTTCTTTGACTTCTAGGTTTGCTTCGGATGTTTGTTTGTCCATATAAAGTTGAATAGTAATGGTGATGGCACACAGCTTTGTCGAACTCCTGTGGTTATATTAAATGCTTTAGTGAGTCCATCAGTTGTTCTTACTACACTCTTGCATGCATGGTTGTCACGAAATGGATTTAGGACTAGAGACTGTCTACCTATAGTGACAAGACACTAGTGAGAAGAAAGACTGAAAAGATAGATTTAGAAGAAACTGATAGTGAAATGTGAACAGTTGACACTATTGGCTCCGAGGTTAAGAACCGAGGTTGATTCTTTCCTCGCCACTTCGGACGTCTTATGTGCTATAGTTGTCAACGACCTCTAGCTACCCTAAGGGGATAAGGTTATATCAAGATTCACAAACACTAAGATACAGACAACATATAGCTACTGTACTTAAATGAAATGACTGATGCCAGCTACAATTTATATAAGTTTATTATACACCTATAAACAACCAAACATATGCATGTCCCATACATAAAGTGCGAGGAGGCACACCTGAAACAAAATCAAGCACAGTTAACAATGCATCAACCCCAACCCTTCTCCCACAATTGCAACCTGTATGAGGACAGAAGTTTGGATTAGACAAAATTAAACCACACTGCACTTTTCGAGCCTCCACTTCCACAACTATTCTAAATTAAATGTTAAGTGCACAGTCAGCTGGAACAACTACAAAGTGTCTACACCAACTCTGCGCAGACTCTGGTTCTACACAGCCTATCCTGAAATTTCTTGCACACTGCTACACCATTAACTCGTCAAAAAAAACCTTCAGCAGCTGTTATCTGCTATACTTGGGACAACACTGCGACGACTTCTCTGGAGAGTATGGTCACCCTCTCTCTCTCCACCGTTCTGGAACTGATGACTATGGTTTAAACAAAGAACCCCACTGGATTCTGGAAATTGGAATAGGTAGCTGGTTTCTCCAAACACCTGTGGAGTTACCTGCCCTCTCCCTCCTATGGGTTCAGGCCTTCGGCGTTATTATGGCCGGGACGAAGTGAAATAATTACGACAACGCTGGCAGCATGCCAATTTTGCGTGTGTAACCGACCGAGCTTAGCGCTCATGGATTTTCCCACGAATGCTATTTCCACTAGAGAAATGTCTTCCCCTGCCTGGAAAAACGGGTTTGTTCTCTTTTCTTCGTCCTCCTCTGGCAAGATCTCAAACCCTGCGTCTGAGATGCCAATCTTTTTTCCGGGAGGAAGTTATTGCAACTTCCGCTCTGCTCCCTCAAAAAAACAGCGTTACCTGCTGTTAGACAAAAAAAAACACAACAGCTAAACAACACGTAAATAATACATTTCTAATAACATATAACTCCCCTTCTCTCTCCCGTTAGCCTATTACCATACAAAATCATGCCAACAAAGTCCGCTCCCCCACTGAGCTCCCTTCTCTCCCATCTCTACCTGAGCCCAAAATAAACAATGGCTGACCCAGATCGTCTGACCTAGGGTTCTGCCTGACTGGTTACAACCACAACCGTTTTACACACTGAGGACTGACCGGTCCAAAATACTAAGGCCCACTTCTCGCGCTGACAACATGCAGCCGTACTGATTAACACAAATAAAATATCTCTAGGCATCAATATCCCGTTCAGAAAAATTAGATCACCTAAAATGTAATACAAAATAATTCCCTTTAAAATTACATTTCACGTCGTCTGACTACACAGACCAACAATGCACCCACAATAACATATAACCAGTTTACGCCAGCATCTGCTTGCCGTCAAAAGCTATACAATGAAAACCCCGTAATTTCAGCCACGTGGTGCCGCAGTTTCGCAACCACGCGCTCCTGCATAAATATTCATTAACTGATAGCACCCACGTGCTCGTGCAACAATACACATTAACTGATAGCACCCACGTGCTCCAATTAATACCTCTATCACTCCCGTCCACAGATATATGCGTAACTATATAAATAGCGATCATCAATACTCTCAATAAAATCACAATGAAAATACACCTTACACCCGCTCCCGACTATTCTATAAATAAATAAAATGCGGGTTTCTCTGCAGACCTGGTTTTGAAATAAATCCAAGCATGGCCGTAACCTCGCAACATCTAAACCATCTAGACAACGATATTCCTTCAATAAGGAAATTAACTGGACCTATTAGGTCTCTTACGTCTTATCACCAGGATAGTATTGATGGCTCTGGAGTTAAGAATTAAATTAAACTAAAACTTCCCAAGAAACTTTACTGATCGGCCTAGGTTTAGACAAAATTAAATAAAGTTACCACGAAAATTCTGCTTACCAAATTTCGAATTTTCCCACTGAAGGCAATCGATAATTTGAATCAGGAACGCGGCTTGGCAATTAATTTTTTAGAGACCGAACTTTTTTTTTTTTTTTTTTTAAATTAATGTGTTTGCTACTTTTCTTTGTAGCACGTGCCTTTCAACCATCTACCATGTACATGGAGTTGTTGGTTATATCAGGACGTGTTTCCTTTATTGTAATATGTTTTTGGTTGTATTTATTTTATACTATATTATCTCTAGTCGGTATTTTTCCTTTTGTGGTTATAGTTCAACATGGTTTTTAAAAGAAATTCCAAAATATGCTATTTTCTAAGTTAGTATGTTTTTAATGTTCACTGGATGGTTTCTTTGGTTAGTCTGTATGTATCTGGGGCAAGTCTTTCACGAGTTTGGACTACTGACTCAAATCCTTATTTGTTTTTTATATGTTAGCTTTAGTTTTTGTAATATAGTGTTTTATTAACTTTTGCATTTCTGAAGGGTCTTTGTGCCTATGAGATTTTCTACCCTCATTTCTACATTGTGGTTACTACAGTATGTCTTAATGTTTTGCCTCTGTTGGTCATATTTCTTGCAGTCCACCAGAAAGTGTCTAATTGTGTTTGGTTCTTGACACTCTTCACATGTGGGTTCCTCAATCATGAAATATCCAGTTCCAAGCTTGAGCCTCAGCAATTTTTTTATTAATTGGTATTTTTAGTTCATCTTTTATTTGACATTTTTTGCTTGGTTTTTTAAGGATTTTATATGAGTGTCTTGCTTTTTTACTTTGGTCCCATGCTGTTATCCACTCTTTAGTTATTGCTTGAGCAATTAAGCTCTTAATTTCAAACTTCCCTAAGCCTACTTCAATTTTGTTATGGCTAGCTCTCCCCCCTTTGGCTTCTTTGTCTGCAAGCTCATTTCCTGCTATCCCCACATGTGATGGTATCCATGTTAGTGTTGCACTGCATCCTATAGTTTGTAGATATGTATTAACCTGTAGTATTTCCTCTATAATATCTGGCCTGCTACATTCATTTCTGTTTCTGATAGCTAATACTGATGATAGGGAATCTGTGAGAATGGTTTCTTTTTTTGGTGGATTTTCTGCAGCTATTTCTAAAGCTTTTAGGATTGCCACTAATTCTGCTGTAAAGATGGATGTATTAAATGTTACTTTGTATCTTTTATAAATTTTTAATTTTGGTATTGCTATTCCTGCTCCTAATTGTCCTTCTTCATCTTTTGACCCATCTGTATATATAGTTAGGCTATTATTTATATACCGTTCTATGTACTCTAGTGTTTTACTTTTTGCTGAGATTATGTCGTTAGATTTATTTATGATCTTTGTTAAGTGGGAGTCAGTTTCTGGCACTTTTAATTCCCATGGTGGGATCTTTGCTTTATACAGAGCACTACTGTTTATCGCATTAAATAGGTCTGGGTATTGATCCACTTCATCCATTGTTTTCCACCCTGACGGGTATCTATTATGGTTTAATGGAATGTGGCCTATGTACTGGTTACCCCTATCAAAGGTTTTATGTGCTGGGTGAGTTGGATCTTTTGCCCCTAATAAATGATTTATAGAAGGTTAACATGGTCTTATTGCAGGCGCCCCAACCACTTCCTTTCATATATCTTAGCATGTTAGTAAGTCCCCTACTGCTTTGCACTAATAGGTCTATGTGTTTGTTCCAGTTTAGTTGCTGGTCTAATACCATACCAAGAAATCTAGTTGATTTTGCTGTGCATACTTTTTGCTCATTAATGCTTATGTCAATTATATTGTTTTTAATTACACGCCCTCTACTGAAGATCATTCCTATGGTTTTTTTAACGTTTAGATTAAATCCCCACTTGTTCATCCAGTCAGATACTTTATCCATTTGCCTTTGTACTGTTTTATAGAGGACTGGGAGATTTCTTCCCGTTCTCCATATCGCAGCGTCATCTGCAAACTGGGATAAGTTGTTTTTTAAGTCTTTAAACTCGTCGCCTAGGTCGTTGACCATAATCGTAAAGATAGATGGTGATATTACTGATCCCTGGGGAATTCCATTCTGTTGCTCATATACCTCAGATCTATCATTGTTTATTTGTACCGTGAAGTATCTATCCTGCAGGAAGTTTTCTAGATAATTGTAGGTTCTGCCTACTATACCTAATTTCCTGATTTTGTGTAGTGCACCCTCCCTCCAACACTCATCATATGCTCTTGCTACATCAAGGAATATTGCTACTGTCTTTTCATTCCTTTTGAAGCCTGTTTTAACATCATGTTCCAGCCTCAACAGTTGCTCTATTGTACTATGTTGGCTTCTAAAGCCTGCCTGGGTTGGACTACAAATTATGCTTTTCTAGATGAAATTTTAGTCTGCTGTTGACTATTGTTTCTAGAATTTTTCCTAGATGCGATGTTAACGATATTGGCCTGTATGAGCTGACATCATGTGTTTCCTTATCTGGCTTTAGTATGAGGATGATTACTGCTGTCTTCCATGAACACGGTATTTTTCCCGTGTGCCAGATTTTGTTGTAGAGGGATGCAATCACTCTTAGAGTTGTATTTGGTACCTTTTTGAGGATTTCATAGCTCAGAATGTCTTCCCCAGAGGTTGTATTGGTTTTTCCTGCTAAAGCTCTTTCTATTTCATCTACTGTAATATCTGCATTTAAATAATTAGCATCCTGTGTGGTGTCCATATTTTCTCCTTTTAATTTTTCTAGCAGTGTCTTCCGCCTATTTATTTCTTCCTTATCTAGACTGTCTATTGAACTAACCTGATAGAAGTATTTAGCTAGTATGTTGGCTTTTTCTCTATCTGTTTCAGCTCTCTCTGGTATTTTAATTGTTGGGATTTTAAATTTCTTGTGGTTTCCTCCTTTAATTGCTTTTAGTTTTCTCCAAACTGTAGTTACTTGTGACCTATGGTTTAGTGTTTGACAGAATGTTCTCCAACTCTTTTCTTTAGCTCTGAATATTATTTTATTTGTTTCATTTCTTACTTTTTTATAGTTTGTGTAATTCTCTTCAGTTTTGGCTTTTCTATACTTTGTAAGGGCCCTCTCCCTCAATTTCAGTTCTGAACATCTGTCTGTCCACCATGGTACTGGATTTTTATCTTTGTTTCTTTTCCTATTTTTACCTTTTTGTGTTGGTTTTAAGTGCTCAGGCATATTCCTGTTTGGTATATATTTTATAGCTATTTTTAAAATCTCATTTGTTATTTTTTCTGCAAATATATCCATACTGTTAGATTCAATTTGTTCTATGCTTAGTTTACTTAGCTCCAATTGGAAGGACTCCCAGTTTGCCTTTTTTAGGTTGAATGTAGGTTTCGAGCTTCTTGGACTAGTTCTATATTTGTCGTTTAGGTTTATTTCTATGGGTAAGTGGTCTGAGCTGGAGTCATTCAGTACTTCCCATTTAGCAGAGGCTAGGTTTGGTGTTATAATACTTATGTCTATTGCTGTATCTCCTCCACTGTTGCATGGGTTAACCCTTGTCACTGAGCCATCATTTAGTATGATTAGCTCAGCACTTTCAATGTAGTCCAACAGTCTTTTTCCTGCTGGATCATTACTGTTGTTACCCCATGCCTCATGGTGTGCATTAAAGTCACCTACCAATAATGTTCTTTGGTCTATTTCTGTGTTAATAGTGGCAATGTCCCTATCGGTTATATTACCCTTGGGGCTATAGATGTTTATTATTTTTAAGTTATCTGGCTCACTGTCTAATGTTACACTTATTCCTTCAATATTTTCTGTGTTGAATTGTTCCCAATTTAATATTTTGTAGTCTTCATGTATTAGAAAGGCCACGCCCCCTCCTCTTCCCTCAGGTCTATCATTTCTAAGTGTTATATACCCTTGGTAGTTCAGTTTCTGTTTGGAGTTCAGGAGGGTTTCTTGTATTGCAAAGATGGGTTTTGCCTCCTTATACTGTCCCATAAGAGACATCAGGTTCTTCCTGGCACCCCTACAGTTCCACTGAACTACTTTGATAGCTCTAGAGTCTTTGGTCCCCATTTAGTATGGTTAGCTTAGTTATGTTATTGTTTTTATTAGGTTCTTTGATAGGGGATCCACTTCTTTTGGTTTTGTTCACTATCTCTCATGTTCTCCACAAACTCATCATTCCAAGTAACCATTGTACTCCGAACTCTTTCTGCTATGTATGGTAGGTGTAGTTCCACTGTTTCCTTAAATTTTTCTTCCATTTTTTCGTCTGACAAAATAGCTCTTTCTCTCTCTATTTTTTTAAGGATTTCTTCATTAGCCTCTTTTATTTCTGTTATTGTTTTGAGGTCTCTTTCTATTGCCTGTTGTGCTATTTTAATTTCTTCTAATACCTGCCTGACTTGGGTGATGTTATGTTCTGTCTCTTCTGTGTTGTTTTCTACTTCGCTGTTGCTTATGCGTGTTTTACTTTCATCTTCTTTCTGTATTTTCTCCTTTATGTTTTGTACTTCAGTGGTTATTTGTTTTATTTGTTTCTTGATGTTGTTTTCTTGGAAGTTTTGAAGGTGGCTGTTTGCTTTCTGTGTTTTTTTTCACTTTCCAGATTGGTGTGTTGGTTTCTAGAGCTTCTTTAAGTATGTATTTTGTCTCTTGGAAGACTGGACACCCCTGGTACCTGGCACTGTGGTTACCCTGGCAGTTTGCACATCTTCTGTTTTTATTTTCTTGTTTGTAGTCTTTGTCCTCTTTAGCCATTGTGCAGTCTCTGTGTTTGTGTGCTCCTGCACAGAAACTACATCTTGTTGCTCTTTTACAAGCATGCTGCATGTGACTAAAGCCTTGACAATTTGTGCACTGGATGATTGGTGGTATGAATGTTTCAGTCTTCCTGATTCTCTTGCAGATTTTGATCTCTTTGGGTATTTCTGTACCCTGCACACTCAACACTACCACTGATGTATTCTTCTGCAGCTTAGTTTTAATTTGTTCTACCTTTTCTATCTTAGTTTCTGGGTTTTCTTTCACTATGTTTGTGTGGATCTCTTCTTCTGTTAGGTTTGTTTCGATGCCCTTGATTACGACTTTTCTAATCTCTTTGATCAGCTCCATTTGTATATTTATTTTATGTGGGAGTTGTACTTCTTTAGACTTTTCTTTCAGTTCATTTATTAGGACCTTGGCTTTTTCTGTGCTGTTCAAACAGATTACTACACCATTGCTTGTTTTTTGTAATCTGTTAATAGATTTTTTGTCTATTATTTTTTCTAGGATAACCATGATTTTGTCATCGGTTAGGGCTCTCAGAGTGGCTTCTGTCCCTCCTACTTGAGTGATTTTAACTCTTCTTCTGTGGGTTTTTGTTTCCTTTAGGCTGTCCTCGGCACTTTCTTTGTGTTCTTTGGTTTCCTGAGTGCATTGGCCTGCATTTCCCTCTTTGTCCTTCCTAATGTGTTCTGCGGCTTTGTTTCCTGTCAAAGGTGGTGTTCCATTGTTTGCAGCACCTTGCTTTGAAGTCAGAATTTCTGTTTTTTTCTCGTTGCTCTTTTTGTTTGGTCCCCTGTCTTTATTTACTTCAGGGTTCACTTTTGTTTTTTCATTGATGGTTTCCATTTTGCCCTTAATTTCTGTGTCCTTTAGACCAGGGCTTTTGTTCCTCTCATTTTCTGTCCGTTTTGATGTTCCTTCCTTAGTATGTCTTTCTGATGATTTGCTCCAAGCTTTTCCCTCCCCTAACTGCAATCTGGTTAGCATTATGTTGTATTTATTTGCCCTTATTTTTGCTAAATTAACACCAGGCAAGTTAATATATTTATTTATTTATGTTTTTTATTTTTTTATTTTATTTTATGTTTTTTTTTTAAATATAAATTTTAAATTATGTTTAGCTATCAATAATTAAGGGCTGAATAGTCCTACTACTAAGCTAGTAAATTTGAATTAAATTTGATTTTGTTCACGCGCGGCTCTGCGCTGAAAGATGCCTGTATTAATTACACAAAGAAAAGCAAGATGGCTACTGCACTTTACAAATGAAGACCACACGTGGTTGGCCTACCTGTGCTTATTCTATTTCACTAATATTTTATTTATTCCAATACCCCTATCAATTTTAGCTAACGTTTAAAAGCAATTAACGAATACTATAGGTGGTTAATAATATTTAGTTTAAATATGTTAAGAGAAGAGAAAAAACTTATCTGAAATTCGTCTTTTGTAGCGTACTGAAAACTTTCACCGAGACCGAACTTATGTAGGGAGACCGAACTTATGAAATTCGGGCGTATTTATTATCAAGGCCCCACGCGCCGACTTCATGACGTCATATGCGCGGCGTGGTTCTAAGCCAATGGGAGCTCTGCATTTCAACTGCAGTTAGCTCTCAGCCAATCAGAACCTTAGATCATTCTGATGCAACGTGCATGGGTTTAGACAAAGAAACAGGATTAAGCCCTACCCTCTAGTAGCAAATGAAGCAACAATGTCGGAATTATATATATATATAAAATCCCGAAAAAACCGTCTAGCCGTATGCCATATCTTTAAAAAGACTAAAACTGGTTCCAATCTGATCTAGGCTCTAAAGCCCTTCGTCTAGAATAATAATGCAACAGTTCCCTACACACCAACACTAAACAAGACTACTAGTCATAGAGAAGGAACATAGATGTAGATGAGATGAAACTCCACCGTAATCTCTCTGAAAAACGTAAATAAATAGACGGAGAAGAAACATGGGGAAGGATTTTTCTGTAATCCCTCCTAAAATGCAAGGGGAAAAAGACATGGGCCATTTGAAAGACAGAATCTCAGTACTTTCGTCACAATGGTACAGAGCTCTCATGTTATCCAATAGCTGCTGCTGTATTCCATTGTCTTCTAATACTGACTAAAGATTATTTCTATCCACTCTATTGAAGGCCTTTCTTCTGGTCTATAAATACTATGTCATATTCATTCTTCCGCTAAACTGTCTTAAGGTGAACAAAGCATCATTACATCCCATTACTTTCCTGAATCCAAATTGGGCCTTAATCAACTGTGGTTCAATGTTGGGTTTTATTCTTTGCTCAAGTAGTTTTGCATATATTTTTCCTCTGTGGCTTTTTGGATGTTATAACCATAAATTTGTGTCTTGATTTCTTAAATATTTTACCTTAAACCGTTGTCTGTAGCTATGTTTTATTGTATATATTTTGAGTTTCATCTTTATTTGGGCTAACAGAAGATGGTGTTCTGATGCCACCTCTGCACGATCAGTCTAATTGTCTGTCTTGTGCTGGTGATATCCATGTTGCTTTATGTATTCTTTTATATGGAAATATATTTCCTCCTATAGCTAGTTGATTGAAGCACAGAAGTTTGTAAATAGTTCTCCACTTTCATTCATTAACCAAAATCTGTTCTTTTCCCCATGATTTCTTCAAAGACGCTCTCATCTTTTCCTATCTTTGTTTTTAGGTCACACATCAAAATTGTGCTGCCTTTTCTTCTCTTTCTATCCATGATATTTTGTAGTCTAGTATAAAATTCTTCTTTCATGGATTCTTGAATGTTGATTCAAGGTTTTTGCATATCACTGGATGATGTTTATCTTTATTTTCATTTTGGCTGTTTTGAATGTTGTTGTTATTATTCTGTGTACCACTGCTTCCCATTCTATGAGTGCTTTGTGTTCTTCTTTAACACCATTGACACTTGAGTCAGATGTGAGATTACAAAATTAATGGACTATATATGTGTGCGTGCGTGCATGCATGTGTGTGTGTGTATATATATATATATATATATATATGTATATGTATATATATATAGATATATATATATAGATATATATATATATATATATATATATATATATATATATATATATATATATATATATATATATATATATATATATATACTGAAGCACATTAAAAACGCACCACCTGTATAATCCAGGAACAGAGTGTGAAATGTAAATATAAGTGTTTACAAGTTTACATATTTGGAATCTTTATTCATTTTCCTATGAATCCACGCTGGTCATTAATTTGTACATTTGATTGTTATGAAATTCATTGCATTCTGTGCAGGCAAGGGAGAAAACCAAAAATGCAACTAATAAAAAAATTCATTCACACTATCCTCAGTATCTGGTATGTCCACCGTGTGCTTGCAAACAAGCTTGGCAGCGGCTCCACATGGAACGCACAAGTCTCTGAAGGAAATTCCGGGGAATCAAGTCCCATTCACGTGTAAGAGCAGCTTCGAGCTGTTGCAGATTAGCTGGAGAACCTTGCCTGTAGACTCTGCGTCCAAGCTCGTCCCACAGATGTTCTATAGGGGACATGTCTGGTGATAGGGCAGGCCAATCAATCATCACAATGTTCTGCTGCTGTAGATATTTCTGCGTAATGCATACGGTGTGCGCACATGCGTTATCCTGCTGGAGAAGCTGCAAGTCTGGATAATTTTTGAACGCAGGAGCAACCAATGCATCCAGAACCTTATCTCGATATGTCACAGCATTAACATTTCCACAGAAGACGTGAAGAGGCAAACGATGGTGAAAACTGAATCCTTTCCAAATGTGAATACTGCCACCTCCAAATCAGTTGTGCTGACGAACACAGCAATCTGCAAAGCGCTCTCCACACCGTTGCCAAATCCGCATACGTCCATCAGCAAAGGATATGTTGAATCTGCTCTCGTCTGTGAATAGAACAGCATTCCACTGCAGTCTAGTCCATCTGACATGTTGCTCTGCCCATTGCAGGCGCTGCTGATGATGTCTGTGAGTCAAGTTTGGCCCAACATAAGGTCGTCTTGCAGTAAGGCCTGTATCTCTGAGTCGTCGTATGACTGTCATTCGAGAGACTTGCCCACGTCTACCCACTATTGCTCTTGCTGTTTGACTTGCCGGGAGAGAACGATTCCTTAGGTGACTCAGCACAATATGACAATCTTGTGCAGGGGTAGTGTTAAGGGATAGAGAAATTGCCCGAATTCTCTCGTTTGTTGTCTAGGATCCATTCGTTTTAATAAAGCTGTGGAAGTTCTTTTATTTTTTAAATTTGGTTTGCATTGTCAAATATTCTGGAAGTCAATCTTATTAGATACCTCCTTTTGTCAATTTTCAATTACTGAATAAGGCCATCAACTGGTTAACTGAACCTTGAATGATTGAACGAACCTCTCGACTTAGACGATTTGGCAAACAGTTTAATACACAGTAAGTACGAATTCACAAAACGTCACAATCACGAGTATGGCATGAATACTCCCTCTAACTTTCAGTCTACCACTATCTTGGTTCGCTTGTATACAATGTCACTTAACTTTTCCCTAGTTGATACTTTTATAATATCATTCTTTGATTCCATTTAACATCGGGGTATTGAGCCTCCCGGCATATCAAATATTCATTATATCTTTTCCAACAACATCGGGGGATTTGAGCGTCCCGGTATGTTTAATATTTATACATCATAATTTCCACTCCATAAACTTCGGGGAATGAGTCCTCCCGTTATAACACTGTTCAATTATATTTTCAACACACTTCTTTGTATTGGGAACCACCGTCCCATACTGACTTCAACTATACTCCTGGCATATTCTCATGCCTCTCATTTAAAGCACATAGCTTACCATTTTTCCAGAAATATTTCATGAATACATACAAATATACTGGCTGATACACAAGCCATTTTAGACACACATCTTGACGGTATGACGTCACATCAATCTCTCTGCATCATACCTAGATACTCATCTCACCGCGACCGCTTTCATATATTTCTTGCGTTCAGTTGAGGTACAACATGGTGTGACAAAACCCTGGCACTAATAATAAGTTGCCCTGATAAAAATCGCACCATGAAGCAGCCTCAACAGGTAGTAACTCGTGGTGGGCCACTCCGAAGTCTATCCCGGGCACTGCCAGTGGTTCCGTAACGTTCATTGAGACGTACAATAGTGCTGTGGTGGTAATTCATCCTTCTGGCAATGGCCCGCGAGCTCATTCCGGTCTCCAACATACCAATGGCTCGTTGGCGGTCGTTTTCAGATAGTCATGGCATTTCAAGCACATGTACTGGGTGTTTTGTCTCAACGGCCTTTTTATACCGAGTATACTGCTACAACGCGTACACATTTTCAGGGTCATAGCTGTTGGGAATCGTGTTGCACGTGTAACTTTCATTGTTTTCATGTAGTCTATACACAAACCCGTGGGTTGAATCATGCATTTTCCATTCCAGCAGCCATTCGCTCTCTACCTCATGACAAACACGGGGAAAATCCATTCCCACACTTTTTTTTTTCCAGCTTCTCGCCATCAGTATATATAATAGTGGTGCGTTTTTAATGTGCTTCAGTATATATATATATATATATATATATATATATATATATATATATATATATATATATATATATATATATATATATATATACACACACACACACACACACGAATAAATTATCTGCCAAAACATGGCCAGAAAGAATTATGTTGTGCTGTTTGTCCTCATAATGGCTCTAATTCTCCTGTCATTTATCTGGATGCATTGGTTATGAAGCTATGAAGCAACGTGTCAAAATGGCATGGGGGGAAGTTAAAAAAAAAGGCAATGGACTGAAATTTGCCTAATTAATTAACAGCTGCTTTATCACAACATGTTTTGTAAATGTACAGATTTAAAAAAAAAAATCTTGCCTTGATACACATTACAAAACATTCAAAACAAGCTTTCTGTTACTCCATTTCCGAATCGTTATTAAGGGAGTATCAGCTTAAGTGACTAAACGGCTTTTAACGGTCATACTGACTGGTGCAGCAACATCAACATTGCACACGTATGTGCATAACAGGCCACTCTATTTGGCTGCCAAGTTACATCGATGTCGCGCAAACGGTTTTTCTAATATTAATTATGGCCGATTCTTTTCCGGACAGCCCTCGTATATTATTATACTGTACTTTTTTGTTATTAGGCCCTATACAGTACTAATTATTTTTGTGCTTTAATATATTCATAATGGGTCCTAAGTGTAGTGACGAAGTTAAAAGACACCATAAGGTTCTCAATTTGCAAGAAAAGCTTGAGCTAATCAAGCTTAATGAACAAGGCATCTCAAATGCCGCAGGCTAGGTGTACCTCGCACTACAGTTAGCACAATTGAAAAGAACAAAGCTAAAGTGTTAGACGAAATTAAAAACGCTTTGCCAGTGCATTATTTGAAAAAAAAGCACAATTTAATTGGTGAGATGAAGAAAGTGTTAAATGTGTGGATTGAAGAGGCAAATGTCCTTGCTCTCCTTTTTCAAGAAGCAACCGCCACAACCAACTTCAGTCACTCCTCCCTCCCTCTAACCCTTCAGATTCTGAGCCATCAACATCAGCCCCAGCCCCTGTTAGATCTCCTTCAAAATCCCCTTCTCCTAAAAGAATTAGATTGAGTTCCTTCAGTTCTGAAGATGAGCTCCCTCCATTTTCTCTATCTGAATCCCCCTATATCACCAACATTCAAAACTGTACACACTGTATATGTTCATCGTCTACTTGCTCAAGAATTATTTTAAGGTGAGATGTTATTTACATATTTTTTATTTATTACTGTATTTTCTTTATTCTTATGTTTATTTCTGTTTATTTAGGTGTTGCACGCTTCGCAAGTGTTATATAGTTAGTTATTTACGTATTTTGGCGGCCCTAATGCATTTGCAAGCTAAATAAAAGCTATGCTTCGACATTTGTCGATTTTCGACAGTGCTCTGGTCCCTAACCTGTCGAAAGAGTGAAGTATGCCTGTATCTGTTTGCTCTGCATATATTGCCAAGGTATATGAATTCTTCTGCCTGGTTTAGTTTTTACCAATAGTAATGTTGATCTCTTTTTGTTGTTTTGCTTATTATTAAATCATCATCATTATCTTACAGCTCCTTGTGGAGCACAAAGCTTCAACAAATACACTGTAGTTCTTCCTGTCTAGTTCTATTAGTTCTAGGTCTTTCCACGCCTTCTTTAAACCTTTCATGTCTACCTCTAGGTCTGTTCTCCAAGTGTGTGTGTGTGTGTGTGTGTGTGGTCTCCTTATATTTCTCTTAGTCTGTAGATTCCTGAACAAGAACTGCCTTATAATATTTTCAGCTAGTTTTTACAGTGTGTGTCCTATCCAGTGCCAGCATCTTCTTTTTATATTATGTTCCACTGCTATTTCTATGGTTCTTTAATACAGCATCTTCTTTTAAGTATTCATCTATTTATGTTCCACTGCTATTTCTATGGTTCTTTTTTTGTCTTGGACTTTATGGAGCTGTTTTCCTTGAAATTTTCCATCCATCTCTTGTTTTACTGCACAGTTATTGATTCCATGTTCAAAACCTGGTCCAGCTTTATGAGGTGATGTTGCCAGCTCCCTTCCTCACTGCCTTTGCCTTCCCTAACTCAGTAGCAGAGTCTGATACCCATGTAGAGGAATTTTGAAATGGCATCTTTCATGTAATTTAGTCTATTCCATAAAAGCAGGATATTTCAGCATTTAAAAAAAAATGTGGCCAGATGCATGGTTCAGACACGATGAGCAGAACAAATCTGGCCCAATCCTGATGTCTGGTCCCTATTCTATGATCCTTGGCTCTGGAATTTCTGGTTTTGCTACTGTTTGAATCTGCTTTCTTGATATCGTTTTCCTTCATCTTATAAGGTTACAGTTGCTATCCATGCACTGCGCTGGCATTCTTTTTTTCCTCCGAACTTGTCTCATTCCATATATTTTTCATTTGTTAGCAGCACTTTGGAGCACTTAGTACTTACTGTTTATTGGAAGTGTAAATTTTTCTTTTGTCTCTTGATTTCAGAGATATCCCACAATAACCCTTTGAACCCTAGCCACCCTGCCCGTAAAACCCCATTCCCCTAGGTTCCTGAGCAAAAAACGGACACATTAGCAAAACTAGTTATTGTGACAAAGCCATGTGCTCAGTTTAAATTATTCTATCTCAAATTGACTGACCTGATCATCTCCAATATTCACCTATATCAAATTTACTTGATACATATATGCCCCTGTATTGTAGCCTGATCCCCTGAGGAACCAGGAACAGGACTAGACCTAGCTTGATCATAATCTGATTTCACACATTTCATCACTCAAATGATCATCAGATTCCATTTCGATGCCACTTTCAGAATAATCCTACATACTACTTTCTTAGTCATCCCTCTTCTACTGTGAGGTGTAGAGGTTTGGAGGAGGGAGTGCCATAGTATCCTATCAGCTGTCTTCCTTCTGGCCTGGTTCCAGTCTAGTCCTCAGACCTTCAGAGATTGCCTAACCTTGTCCTCCCAGTGGACTCTGGGTCATTCTGGATCCGTGGCTCTTAGTTTCCCATACGTGTCGTGGTAGCCGATCTTCTTCCATTCTGCAAACCATCTTAGTTGGGACTGTTCTACTTGAGTCTGCAGTGGCTGGGTTTTGAAGCCTTGCCGTATCCTCTGGTTGCGGACCATATCTCTCCTTCTTACTTCAACCACCTTCCTCAGATACCTCATTTCTGAGGTTTGGAGCTGGCTCTTGTGGGTTGTAGTCATTGCCCATTGTGGCGTAGCGTATGAAGGATAAGAATTTAATTAGAAGAAATAATCAATATGAATGTGGAAGATTTGGCTCAAGAATTCCTGTTGGGTTTTTCCACCGCTGAAGGGAGACAAAAGAGTGTAAATTCTCCTAACTAGACACGGTCTGGAAAAGGTTGTAAGGAGATATTTGGTCCCTCGCTACCATAGTCCCCTTCTCAGTTATCTATTATTGTTATCCTGTTAATTATATTATATTCTACGAGCCCCCCCCCCCCCCTCCCGTATAAAGGAAGATAAACATCAGACACAATGTAACATCTAATAGAAGGAACAAGGCATGGGGTACAGTATATACACCCAATTGGTTTATTAGAATTTAAAATGAATAGTTGGTGAATGATAGTATTGTCGATGGAATTAGTGTCTGCTGTATGTACTATGCGTCTCACATCAAAAGTTTTTCATCATGGCTGACTAAGATATGGCATTGACATGGTGAGTTCCCTTTTTATAGGAACTTAGCTTTTAAGCCCCTGGCTGATAGTGAAGCGTGGTTAGTTCTCCGGTCTCCTTCTGACATTGCACCAGGTAGGTCTTGAATGGTTCAGATTTGCCTTCTCTGTGCTCGACTCCGTATTCTTCTCTGGACTGTCGTGCAAGGCTCCACCATAGACTGAAGACAAATACGTCTTCATTAATTTTCTAGCTTTAGAAAGCCGTCTTTCCCTAAGCCGTCCGTTGCCAGTCATATCAGATTTTAGTCTCTAACATCATATGTCTAGAGCAGCGGTGGCCAAACTACGGCCCGCGGGCCAGATCCGGCCCGCCAACCAGTTTTGACCGGCCCGCCAACCTGTTTTGGCAGGCCTCTTATTGTTGATTGAAGCCACACTCTTCGCAATGAAATAACACACAAATGTATGTTTGAAATAAATAATTGCATGTCATATTACAAATTACAAAACAAATTAAAACAACAGATTCATTATTATTTTTTTACAGTAATTTCAGTTCGAAGACTGGTATACATGTCTTGGTAGATGTGCAGTACAGTAGTTTTCCGTTGCTTTCTGTACGTGGTTCATTATATATGTAAAACTAAATATCAGAACGTTATTTTTTAAGGATTTTATAGGTCTGGCCCTCGGGTGTTACCCTTTACCATAATCTGGCCCTCGGCCAACCTTAGCTTGGCCACCACTGGTCTAGAGCCTAATCTTGAATCAAGTTCCCCCTTTTCTGTCCTGTATTATTATATTTCTCTGCCCAAGTGGCAGTATTATAATTCTTTAGTACTTATTTATCGTCAAGGTAACACGATGGATTATTATAAATGCCAGTTAAACCCACCAAATTATCATAAAAATGTCGGCAACAGTATTCTAGTTCTGTGCCTCTAGCCTAATCATCATGTCAGTCATGATGGATTTAACAAATAATTGGACACCAGTGTTTTAGAATTGTCTGACGACATTATCACAACACTTCATTTCTGGTCGAATCATCATGTAAAATATACTGAATATATGTCACAGTCTGTCAACATCAGTATTAATATTAATTTCCGCTAGTCTAAGCGTCGGTCGAATATAAAGAATTAATATAGAAATCCATATATATATTCCCGTTAACATTATTATGAACATTTTGTACATATCCCATGGGATCATAAAATACACCTGATCACATGTGGCTGGATGTGATCGTAAAACAAAAATATGAATAAAGTAAACATACCAATCCTGCGTCGATTTTGCAAGGTACTACACATTTCATCACAATACTATTTTCTAGCGAGATTTTCACTCACCTACTCAGAGATGGACTCTAATCACAATTTAGACACGTGGCTTCAGTGCTTTAATGCGTGAATTCGCACGATCTGGATTAGGTCTAGCTTTCTTGGTTCCCTGGGCGTAAGTGAAAAAATGGCCGGGTTTGGCGCACTTATAGCGGGTGATTTCCGCTTGGGCACGTGATCCAAAGCGTGCATCACGTGGCTTTGGCTTCATAAAGACGCTCCAATCAATAACGTTAAAAGTCACGTGGGGGTGTCCTAAAGTGGCATAAACTGGTTCTACCTAAGTTTAAGCAGTCGGTCCTAAATTAAAATAGGTTTCTAGCGACCGAGGTCAGGGGTCAACAATAACGTCGTATCTAAAAATAGTATTAGACGCTAGGAGAAAATCACCGAACGCTAGGAGAATATCCGCAAGTGAAATTTCCCGTGATTTTCCGGTCTTCTCGATCATGCATTGAAGATGAGAAAAAAATGGCATCTCGTAAATAAATAAAAAAGAAGAGAAGATTGGGCAAGTCGTCACACAAGCCCCTCCTCAAGTTTGACGTTCTGTCCAACTCCTCTGGTCCTGTCTTCCTCTTCTTTTTCAGCTTCTCATTTCACCTTCATCCTCAATATTCTCTCCTATTTCTCCTCGTTTGCATAAGGGTGTTTACTAAAAAATCTGCCCTTATGTTGTTCTTCCCAGGTAAGGATTCTGGTTTTCTTCCTGGTTTTCTTTGGATGCCTACGTCTGCAGCAATGCTTCCCTAGGTCCTGTAACTGGTCTACCCTATGTGTTGAGGTTACCTGGTTACACTCTGAACAGGACTTCACATATCGAGCTATGTCTTCCATGATGCCAGGCCAATAATAATGGGTGGCTATCCTTTGATTTGTGGCACCATTACCCAGGTGTTCACTCAAAGTAGCAACGTGCCCCCATTCCATAACTTTATTTCTATATATGGATGGCACCACAATCTGTCCATGACTTTTTAGCCCTATGCCAGCTTTCCTGTGCAAGAGTCCATGTTCCATGTAAAAGTCACCCTTTCTTCGAGGGTTATGTGAGTTTTTCAATTTGCCAAAGCAAGGTCCCAATGTGCTATCAGCTGCTTGAGCCCTTTTCATCTTATTCGGATGAATTTCTAATTTAGAGTCCTCTATGCATTTGAAGTTTTCAGCATGAAAATACTGTAAAAAAAAGTTTGACAAAATATACCTAAAGTATCACATTCAAGCATAAATAAATTACACAAACCTACACAGTACGAACACTATGGAAGTTAGTATTTGAAATTTTTGTTTTTTGTTTTTGGTTATGAATTTTGTTCCTTTGGTTTAGGAAAATTTCTGCAAAAATTGATTGGGGGGGGGGGGGGGGGGGGGGGCATTGTTGACATGATGAAGGCCAAATTTAAATACTCTGGGATGGAAAATGATGGGATGGGGGAATGATAAACATGCTAACTGTTTGTCTAGACTCAGAACTCAAACAACAGAATCAACATTAAATGTGGCCTCCTGGTCTAAATACACACATTCTGCCAACTGTGTCCAAGAAATAAGGGGCTGTTTTTACAGGCATTGCTGTTCGTTTATTTGAGTTTTTGTATGCTTGGAGCAATGGATGATGGTGCTTGTTGAAATAATGGGAGGAAAAAAAGGCCATCAACGGTCTCCATTTTAACTGGTGCCAAGTTTTGTTAATCATGGATTTTCATATTGTGTTGCAGGAGCTCATTGTAAACATTTTTGTTGTCAATTTCAAAGCAACGAACTCACAAATTCAAACTGATAATCATCAAATGTTGTATATATTCTTCATTGTTGTACGGTGTAGAAACATGGACAATGAACAAACAATTAGAGGAAAGAATTGAGGCCTTTGAGATGTGAGTATAAAGAAGAATGAATGGGCAAGTCTCATGGAAAGAGAATAAAACAAATAAAGAAATCCTAGAAGACATAGGAAGGAAAAGAGAATTTATGAATGAGATCAAAATTAGATAGCTAAAATATTTTGGCCACACAAAAAGACATAACACCTTAATGAAGACCATAATAGAAGGAAGAGTTGAAAGCAAATGTGCAAGATATAGACAGCATTGTTAATGGGAAGATAACATCAAGAGATGGACAGGAAAGAGTCTCTTATCAAGACAAGAGACAGAAGACGTTGGAGATCCATTGCAACCGACCTTTGATGTGAGATGGCAAGTAATGATGATGGTTGCTAAGCAATTTTCCATTCTAGTCTTGGATGAGACCATTTGCTTGCTTGTTAGCTTCTTTGTGCTGTTGTACAGGTCTCTGATATTTCCTTTGGCTGCCTCTTCCTCTGCCTCTTTTGCCAAATCTTCAATATATTTCTGCATTTGATGTTTCTTCTTACCTCTTTGTTAGCATCACTGTACTCCTAACTTTGGCTTTGGAGCTTCTGGTCTTGCTTCTACTTAAATCGGCTTTCTTGGTTTTTTTTTCTACTTTAAATCTGATTGATGGTTTTTGCTGTTCTCTATGCTTTGTGCTGGCATTGCTTTTTTCCCAGTACTTCTTCACATGTCTCATTCCATATATTTTTTATTTGTTTCCAGTGGTCTTATGTATTCATTACATCCTCCAGATGTTTGAGCGCTTGGTATTTCATTTTGACTGTAAATTTGTTTCTTGATTTCTTATATATCCAACATTAAATTGTTGTCTTTAACTATAGATAGAGTTTTATCTTTATTTTGGCTAACAGGCGATGGTGATCAGATGCCTTATCTGCTCTTCTACGTACCTTTACGTCATGCAGTGATGATCTAAACTTCTTGTTTATGCATATATGATCAGTCTGATTTTCTTATCTGTGGTCTGTTGATATCCATGTTGTTTTTTGTATTCTTTTATGTGGAAACTTGCTTCCCCTTATGGCCAGTTGATTTGAAATGCAGAAGTTTGTGAATAGTTCCCCATTTTTGTTCTTTGTCCCTAGCCCATGATTTCTTCAAAGCCGCTGTTGTCTGTACCTATTTTAGGGCACCCATCAGCACTGTGATATCTTCTCATTTTGTGCATGATACTTTCAAGTCTGGTGCAAAATTCTTCTTTCACTGATTCTTCTTTGTCATTGGTTGGTGCATAACACTCTATGATGTTTATCTTTATGTTCTTTTTTGCTGTTTTAAATGTTGCTGTTATAATTCTGGGTCCTATTGCTTCCCATGCTATGAGTGCTTTCTGTGCTTCTGTACATAGCATTAGAGCCACCCATTTATTGTGGTGGACACTTTCTTCCTCATGTCCAGAGGACAACACCATTTCTCTTGTGATCAGTTTCTTCCTCTCTATACGTGTCCACCTTATCTCGCAGAGTCCCAAATAACTATTTTATAATTCCACATTTCTGCCACCACTTGGGCAGCTTTCCCTTGTTAGTGTAAAGTATGAACATTCCAGTTGCCAGTTCTGGAGATTTCCATACCAGAAAAAAAGGTTAGTTGGCAACCCAGACTCTTTTCGACTCTCTGTGTTGCATCATTCGCTTCTTTACCAGAGGATCTCTTTTATCTTGGATGGCTGAATTATTGTTTGTTGAAGATTTTGTGGTTTTAAGAATGTTCTACAAGATGGGGTAACTGGCCCCATTCTCAACCCTCCTCAGTTGCCACAACATATCCATTGTAAGTTTACAATGTTACTATTCTTTGCTCCCCTTTCATACCTTGGTAACACACAGGCAACTTTGGAAACTGATGAAGCATAATTGAGCTCCCCTAAAGTTCAATTTCCTATTAATGAAAATATGAAATGCAGAGTTCTTCATGAAAGACAACTTGCAGAACCCTTTTAGATATAAACTAGAGTGTGGACAGGGATGTCTATTGTCACCATTTCTCTTGTTCCTGGCTATAAATTGGATTATGAAAACAACAGTGTCAGTCAACAGAAAGTGAATTCAGTTGACAAAAATAGCATGATGATCTAGATTTTGCAGATGACCTGGTTCTTCTTTCCCATACCATAACCAGATGCAAGATGAAATGAGAACACTTGATGAGAGGTTACAGCACTTTGGTCTAAAAATACACACAGTAGAGACAAAGATTATGAAAATAAATTCAGCACATGATTGGCAGATGCATTTGGAGAAACATCACTACAAGATGTGTGCTGAGAGATTTATCTTGGCAGCAGTATAAACAAATGGAGGAACAAACAGTGCCATCAGAATAAAAAATACAAACTGCAAATGGAGCTTTTATTACATTTGGAAATAATGGAAGCCATATGAAGTCAAGTCCAACAGAAAAATAAGAATCTTCCACTCACATGTCATGTCAATCCTGTTGTATGGTCCTGTAACATGCACGAGAACAAAAATAACAACGAACACCAGCCCTTCATTAATGAGTGCTTGTGCAGATTAGAATTGAAATGGTGTGATAAGATCAGCAACGTGGAACTGATGGAAAGAAGCGGATAAATACCAGTGGAACAAGAGGTGAGGAAAATCTGCTGGCGTTGAATAAGATACATTGAGAAAACTAGTTCATAATGTTACAAGGCAGTCCTTGTTCTGGAATCCTCAATTTAAGAGAAACAGAAGGCTGAAAAACTAGGAAGATAAGGATTCTTCTGAAAACCCAAGAGATTCAAGTTTTTCATTCTTTTACCCTTGAGGCAAATGGAGATGAGGTTTTGAGCTTTCTTGCAATCCCAACTCAGTATTCTCAGCTGGTGAAGGTCACACCAGACCCACTTATTAACAGGTGATGCAATGCCACGAGAAGGTTCGTCTTCTATTCTGATAGGGGGTCAAGAGAAGGATAAAGAAAAATGGAAAGACCTTGAAAAGCCAAGACAGGAAATTTGAAATGAATTTGTTGAAGGCCTATTCCACACAATGACCTGAAGTGTCATGAATGAATTGGTGTATGTTAACTTAGTGAGCCTGCTAGAAATCCATTCATTTAATATTAGTGTGCAACATTTTTTTACTGAATTTTATATCACTTTCAGAATGAGCTGTTCCTGTTAGTGACAGACCAAGGCTTCCTCACAGAGAGTAATGTAGTTTGGGAGACTCTCTCAAATGTGGATGGAGACTGCCACTTTACTGATGCTACATTTAGAACGTACACTAAGCCAGCCCCTCCCACTGCTCTAGTTCCTGACCCAAGTGTTCCAGTTGGCAGCCCAGAACAAATAGATCATGAGTAAGGTTGTTGTTGTTTAACTAGGGATGCTGAGCTTCTCGCTCTTTTACAGCCAATACCAAGTTGAAGACTCGGTATTACCGTATCTACACTGTAGATCTAGGCTTTTCCTGTGGCTTTTCTGCCATTCCAAAACGTGCTGAAGTCATGAGCTCCAGTTTGGCTTGCATTTAAAGGATCATCACATCTGGTCCCAAGCTAGGAGTAAGAAGTGTGTGGCACATCGTGCATTCCCCGCCATCCAAGGGGGCTCTCCAACTATGCAGAGCTAAAATACTGTGCTCTGGTTCTGGGCTCTCACAAGGAAATGTCACATCCTGCACACAGCCACATCTCAGCTCCCCCTGCCTATCACTGGGTCCATAGTGAGATCCTCCTGCATGCAGTCAACCAGGTCAAAGCCAAAGATTCACATCTGGGGCTCAAGTGACTTCTCCAAGCTTAGTGTGCAATGCTGGGTTCTCAACAAGTTTCATCACAGGGGGAATCCCAGGAAGTGTGTGGATAATTTCAAGAGTCAATGAGGGTGTAATTAGCCTCACAGACAAGTTCTGTTCCACATATGTATATTGTAGCATTGTGCATAGCTGGTGGTCATATAATGATGACTCCAGATATGCCTCCATGCATATGAGTAAGGTTAAGGGCATCCACGGCAGTGAAAATCGAGTTTCAAGTACAAAATATTGATTTTTTTTACTTTTGAGCTTATTTTATTAAATTATCATTGAAGAATCAATTGAGCAAGGTTTTATGGCATAACAAATGCATTAGATTTGTCAGAAAGCATATTTTCCACACTCCCCCCAAGCTAATTTGCAAATTTGTGCAGAAAATGCAAGATTTGCCTCTCAATAATACCTTAGTTATGCTGTCAGCATCATGGAGTATGTGGTATCGATGAAAAGGGAATGTCTTTATCTCCCCGATTATAGCAAATTCAAAACCTTTCTTTCACATAGCTCTGCATGATTTGGCATTCAAAACCCCCCTTATTTTACGCTAACTTCCTTATAAGGAGTGGTCACGCAGTGACCTCATTCATGACCCATTCACATTTATCTTTTTCATTGATCATAACAATGCGCTGATTGACCAGCGCTATTTCGGAAGATAACCACAACTTCCGCCATAAACAAAATAAGTCTTTGTTCAGTGCAACATGATGTTTTTCATCGACAGTTCTCTCTTGATTACAATCTAAATCTCATCAAATAGTGATGAAGATAACATCAAGAGATGGACAGGAAAGAGTCTATCAGAGTGCACCACCTAGATAAGAGACAGAAGACGGAGATCCATTACAGCCAACCTTCGTTGTGGAGATGGCAGCTGATGATGATGACTGGAGACAGGAAGTTGTTGAGTAACATGATCACCTATGCCACCAGGCATGGTACTTGAAGAAGAAGAACTTAGGATTGAGAATTTGTTAAAGATTGATAGTAAGGAACAGTTTCAAAAGTACTGACTTTAGAGTTTGGTTAATGCATATTGAGTTCTTGTCTGAGCTGTGTTTCAGCTCCATTACAAATATGAGGGGCGTTCAGAAAGTAGTGCACCACATCATTTTTCTCAGCTAATAATGAAGATAGAAGCATGAAATTTTGCACACTTCAAATATGGCATGTGCCAATTGTGTGCACCAAATTGCACCGCAACCGGCCAAATAATACGGCTGCCTTAAACCGTTGAAATGGGGCATGTTAGCAACTTGCGTTATAAGCAGCGAATTGTGATAGAATTTTTCATTGCAGAGAAGGAAACTGTTGTGAACATTCACAAGCGTCTATGTGATGTGTATGGAAGTTTTGCAGTCGACAGGAGTACAGTCAGTCGCTGGGTTCAGAGAATCAAAGAATCAGGAAGTGGAGATACGGAGCTGCTTGATCGGCCACGCTGTGGACGTTCTGTCACAGCCACCAACGCAGAAATGTTGAAATGCACTGAGGGCATTATTCTTACTGATAGGCAAATCACTACTCAACAGTTGGCCTTACAGCTGTTAGTCAGCATTGGTAGTGCAAATGCAGTTATAAAAACTAGCGGATTTTCTAAGGTTTGCGCAAGATGGGTTCCTCGAAGTCTCACAAATGACCACCGATTGCAAAGGATATCAATTTCTTCAGAATTGTTGGAGCATTTCAATGCTGATGGAGAGAACATTTTGGCTAAGATCGTTACAGGTGACGAAACCTGGGCACATCATTTTGAACCTGAGACAAAAAGACAGTCAATGGAGTGGCATCATCCGCAATCACCACGAAGAAAGAAATTCAAGACAATTCCTTCAGCTTAAAAGGTCATGATCACTGTCTTTTGGGACATTGAAGGTGTGATTCTTGTGGACGTTATGCCAAGAGGAGAGACAATCAATTCGCAAGCTTACATTAAGACATTGAAAAAACTCAATCAACGTTTTCGCAGAGTTCGGCCGCACAAGAATCCTGCAGACCTGCTTCTCCTTCACGACAATGCGCGACCTCACAGAAGTCTGGCAACACGGGAAGCAATCACTAAATTGGGTTGGACTGTACTACCCCATCCACCCTATAGTCCCGATTTGGCACCCTCTGATTTTCATCTATTTGGTCCACTTAAAGATGCACTCCGTGGGACAAGGTTTGAAGATGATGAAGGAGTGATTCATGCAGCGAAGGAATGGCTACATGATCAAGACAAAATCTGGTACGGGCTAGGAATACATGCACTTGTTTCGCGCTGGCATAAAGCCGTACAAGTTGATGGGGATTATGGTGAATAATACCGATGTTTACACGACGTATCCATGTATATTGTGTATAAATTTCATGCTTTTTGAATAAACAGCTCCTGAGAAAAACGATGTGGTGTTGGTGCATTACTTTCTGAACACCCCTCGTATACTACTCGTCAAAAGTCAAGGGCCACCCTATTATTTTCAATACACTTTTATATAAGCGCATAGAATGATTAAATGAAGGAAGTTTTTAGTAAAAATTGGTGCAATATCTTCATCTGACAGTCCTCCATGCACGTTAAGCATAAAAACAACTCACCGACAACCATGGTGATCACGTGCAATTTGGTTTGCTGACCATAAATTCACATTTTTAATCTGTTTTTTTCAAACTTCCGTACAACCAAACAGGTGAAGTAATCGTGCTGATTGACATTCCACGTGCAATGGCGACTTTTCGTGAACAGAGTTCACTCTTAATTTGTTTTACAATCAGCAGACTTAGGGTAGTTTCATCACTTGCGAAAACCATGCCACCGAGAAGAAGTCTTGACACCTTACAAAGAATGAGGGCTATAGCGTGGGTTGAAAGTGGTTTATCTGTCCGTGAGGTTGCTAGATGGCTCGCAGTGTCACACTCTACTATCCAAAGAATTTTGGAGAGATTTCAGGCCACAGGAAGTGTGGAGGATCGCCACCGGCCAGGTAGACCTAGATGCACCAATAGACATGATGACCGGTACCTCTTGTTGTCAGCCCTGCGCCATCGAACAGTGACTTGTTCCACTCTAAGATGTCAGCTGAGACAAACTGTAAACGTTAATGTCAGTCAAAGCACCATTCGCAGACGTTTACATGAATTTGGACTGGCTGCTCTATGTCCTGCAGTCAGAATCCCTCTTACTCCTGCTCATCGCAGAGCCCATGTTGCTTGGTGTCGCGAGCACATCCGATAGACAAGGCAACAATGGAGTCAAGTTCTCTTCACTGATGAATCTCGCTTCACTGTGTCATTCAGTGATGGCAGGATTCGAGTTTGGAGACGGCCAGAAGAGTGATTTACTGATGACACAATTCGAGAGGTGGATCGTTATGGTAGGGGTTCTGTCATGGTCTGGGGAGGCTTCTACAGACACGGCAGGACCCCACTCTACATCATCCAAGGCAACTTGACCGGCCCAAGATACCAGAACGAAATCTTGAGACCAATTGTTCAGCCTGCTCTGGAGGCCATAGGTGGTAATGCCATCCTCCAAGATGATAACGCTCGACCCCATCGAGCTCGTGTGGTGAATGAGTTTATTCAGCAACATGGGATCATCAGGATGGCGTGGCCAGCTCATTCACCTGACCTTTCTCCGATTGAGCACCTCTGGGATGTCCTTGGTCGAAGATTGTCAACAAATCACCCCCTGCCAATGGATATTGCACAGCTGACTGCATTTCTGCTTCAGGAATGGCAAGCTGTTCCTCAGGATACTCTTCGGACCCTTGTGGACTCGATGCGTCTACGCTGTCTTGAATGCCTTGCTGCAAACGGTGGTCATACCCGATTTTGAAATGTCTATTTGTCCAATATCTATTGTGTGACTTTTGAAAAGGTGGGTGACACACTTCACAGCTTCATTGCGTTTGAATGTGTGTTTCCATTTCTTTATGTGACATGTCAATTTGGTATTCAATAAATGCCATTTTGACTGATACCAATTACGTTTATATCAGATTAGTTTTATGGTTTCAACCAAGGTTTTTCTAAGTGGCCCTTGACTTTTGACGAGTAGTATAATTAGACCATTTTTTTTAAAAAATGTTAAATTATTCACTGCCCTGATCTCCAGAAGTAGTATACCCAAATGAACTTTCATATATGAATCCCCTTAAATAATGTTTACTTCTGCAGTTATCAGGCTGCATTGTTTCTTCAAGAAGAACGAACAAACGAACGAACGAACTTTATTTTCGAAGGGTTGAGAATTGGGCGCGCAGGCCCGTCTAACATTCTGCCCTTTCACTCTCATTTATCTTGCATACTATATCCTTTTATTCCCACATATTACTTTAAGCATTAATTTAAAGGCATGCAACATTATAAAGTTAACATAATAGCATTCATTTACAGTATACAATCATAATAAAAAATGAGTAGCCTAGGTTTTTTTTTTTTTTAAATAAAGATAGTGACTGAAAAAAAAAATAATAATAATAAAAAAAATAATAATATAAACAAAACAATAAATAAATAAGTTATGTATACCGACACTCACTTATGCGGTCAAAACGTCTAATCTGTAGTATTTTTGAATGTGTCATCAATCCTCAATACAAGAATTACAAAAACACATTCTCGCTTACATCCATACATTCTTGGCAGAAATTGAAATAATAATAATAACACTTTCTTGCGCACTTCTGTAACAGAAAAAGTCTTTCAGCAGTTTAAAAAAAAAAAATTATATCTGCATGTACATCACCCATTTAAGCAAACGGAAACATTCACATCTCTAAAGTACAGTGGTATGCGGGTACATTCTCACATACATTACATTATATAATAGTATTACATGGATATAAAACAAATTATTCCCATTAAAAACGAGCGGAAGAGGAAAAGAAATGTTGACCTATGGATGAGATGTTGACAGGCAAATGATGTTTCTATGGGGGTAGATAACACTGGCTAACAAAAAAATAATTTTTTTTTCTTTCTCTAACATTTCTATGTTTTTCTGGTCAATTTTAATGCGCTGTTTTTAAATCTGCAAACCGTTTTTCTCTATCAGGTCGGGATCTCTAGAAATACGCAATTGAAGTTTTTTAACAACGCATACAGTATTACATCATTCGTACAAGAAGTATAACAGTTATGTAGGCTTGAATTTCTTTGCAGTCGACTTTCGTCGGTGAATGGCATGTGGTACATCGCGATGAAGCCTCCAACAATAATCGGCAAGCATGGTCACACTCCACCGTCCTTGATAACGTGACTCCATTACAGCGATATATTGATGGAATCGTTCTCCATGTTCATCGCTGACTTCGCCAAGGTCGTCAGGGAAAAAGTCAAGACGCGAATCGAGCAAATTGATTTTGAGGGACATGTTACAGCCCATAATTCTGTATGCATCTATGCACTGCTTAACAATATGCACATAGTCGACAGATTTGTGATTTCCCAGAAAATTATCGATGATCGATTTGAATGCCATCAATGCGCGAAGTTCACTACCATGTAACAAGTTCTCGAATTGTTTGTCTGCAATAACTTTCCTAATATGAGGTCCTACAAAGATACCTTCCTTTATCTTTGCATCGCTAACTTGCGGAAACTTTTCTCGAAGATAAGTGAAAGCTTTGCTCGTTTTATCTAACGCTTTTACGAAATTCTTCATGAGCCCCAACTTTATATGTAACGGTGGTAAAATGATGCTGTCTTTGTTAACTAATGGCTCGTATATTACATTTTTATGCCCGAGCTGCATACGATCCCGGATAGGCCACACCTTTCTTGCATAATGTTCCTGTCTGTTGCGGCTGTCCCATTCACATAGGAAGCAACAAAATTTAGTATACCCAGTCTGCATGCCCGTGAGAATTGCAATGACCTTTAGGTCTCCACAAATCCGCCATTGGTAGTCATGGTACTTTATTTTTGCCAAAAGTATAGCCATATTGTCATAAGTTTCTTTCATATGAACAGAGTAGGCGACTGGAATTGATGAAAATAAATTTCAGTTATGCAATAACACGGCTTTTAGACTAGTCTTGGAAGAGTCGATGAAAAGTCGCCATTCGTTGACTATGTGCTCATGACCGAGGTGCACCATTAGACCGTTTACATCTTTGCAATAGCAAATGTCATCATCCATCTCAAAGTATTGAACAAGTTCTGTGTCTATGACGAAATTTAGATATCGGAGTATTGGGCGCAAAAAGATTCCATTCTTTGAGTCGCGAACCAAGTAATTCCGCTTGTCCTTTGGTAAGAGCGAGATCACGTATTAGATCTGAAAGTTCTGAATGGTTAATTAAGTGAACACCATCATTCACCGGTATATAATCCGAGTCAGAATTAGTTTCTAAAGCAGGTAAACTATGATACCTATCACTTTCTGATGGTTCATTCACGTCCAACGGATATGTTCTGGTGGAACTGGGATCGGACACGTGATTGGATCATGAGGCACTGGTTTCGAAACCGATTAAATATTTGGATAAACCACAGACTTTCTAGTTTTAAAAGTGAAACCATGGATATTTGTCAAGCAGTAGCGTGATTTGTCGGTTCACGCCATATTACTGGCACTCCAAAAGGCATCGACTTATGCTTCGGCGATTTTCGTAACCAACCTGCCAATGTATTTGCACAAATCGAACAAACTGCATTTGGCTTCCCAGATTTATTTGCATCATCAACTTTCGAATCGAAATAAAGTTCATTTGCTTTCTTTAGTAATGGTGTAAAGTTTTTCTGGTGAACACGATCGGTAAAATATCCGCACATGTAACAGAACAGATCAGCCGAATTTCTACAACTTCTAGAAGCCATATTTCGCTCAGAATTATTTCAAAATACAGTAACTATTTGAAAATAGCATAACATATGTCATGCATCTTTTAGCAGTATAAAAAGTAGAATTATTTTGCATTTTACTAATTTTTAATAAGTTATATAGTAAAAATGAAATGGAGCAAATAACGGTTTCCCAAAAATATATTTATTCACAAATATCTTAAGAACACGACGTGATAGAGATAAACGGATTTCAAATTTGAAATCAGCGCAAGAAACTGACCTAAGAACACTTATTCTTATATAAGAAAGAAAAATGTTGTTTGTCAGTGTAATCAGTGTTTAGGAAGTGTTTGAAAAGTGCTTTGTTAAATGAATATTGTGTAGGTAGGCTTTTTAGGTGGTGTGGAAGGCTGTTCCATAAGTAGGCTCCAGAGTAGGCTAGACTCTGTTTGAACAGGTCGATCCTAGGTTTGGGCAGACGTAACTGATGTAATTGTAGTCCCTCTCTTCTACTGGTTTGAAACAATGATCGTAGGTACGGCGGAGCATTGTTTGATAGAATTGCGTGGGTCAGCTTGGCTTTGTTGTAGAGAAGACGTTTTTTCAGGGACAGTATTGTGGGTTCTTTTCCTGTCCTTGTGTGTGATATCGTGCGATTATCGGTGATCAGACGTATTGCTCTCTTATGCAGGGAGTGCAGTCTCTTTGAGGTGGAAGCAGGGCAACCATCCCATAGTGTAGAGCAGTAATCTAGATGTGTCTGTATATGTGAGGTGTAGAACAATAGTCTAGTGTCTGCGTCTAAGAAGTGTTTTATTTTGGCTAGCTGGTACGTCTTTTGAGCTAAGTGTTTGGTTAAATTCCGTACATGGGAGTTCCACGTTAAGTGCTGGTCAATCGTGATTCCTAGAACTTTGTGTTCTGTTACATGTTCAATTTGTATTGATTCCGCGTGTACCTGTAGCGATCTTTTGGTGCAGTTTAGGAGTTTCTGTCTGGTGGTAATCAACATAGATTTCGTTTTTGCTGTGTTTAATGGCATACGATTCATATTACTCCATTTTGTTAGATTGTCTACATCGCATTGAAGAGTCATTTCAAGTGCCACGCAGTCATTGTCACTAGTGTAGATAGTACAATCATCTGCAAAGAGGTCACATGTTGAATATTTTAGATGTAGTGGTAGGTCGTTGATGAACATTGCGAAGAGTAGGGGCCCAAGAATAGAGCCCTGCGGTACTCCTGTATCTATCTTCGAGAAATCTGATGTCGAGTTGTTGTGAAGCACTAACTGTTGTCGATCTTCCAGGAATGATTTGATGATGTTTAGTGGATTAGGGCCTATTCTGAGGGTTTCCAACTTTTGAACCAAGATAGTGTGGTCAATCATGTCAAATGCTTTTTTGAAGTCAACAAAAACAGCACCACCTAATTTCCCATCATTTACGTTCGACAGCCAGTTATCTGCCATTTTGGTGAGAGCTGTGTGACAGGAATGTTTGGGTCTGAAACCTGACTGGCTCTCAATGAGCAGTTTGTTTGTTGTTAAGTGTTGAAATGTGGTGTTGTAAATGTGTTTCTCTAGTGGTTTTGAAAGAGATGATAGAAGGGATATTGGTCTGTAACTGTTGGGATCGCTATGTGAGCCAGATTTATAGAGATGATACACTTTGGCAGATTTAAATGCTGTGGGAAAGTAGTTGTGTGCAATACATTGATTGTACACATAGGTTAAGGAGTCGCAAATGATGGGTGCAGCGTAACGTAGAATCTTATTGCTGATACCATCAAGACCAGATGAATTGTTGTTTTTTAATGCCAAGATATATGTGAGAACTTCGTGTACTGTTAGAAAAGGAATATCTCTAAGATCTGTTATGGTATGTTCAGTGTTGCAGAAGGCGGTCAGTTTACTAATATCGCAGTCCATTGGCTTTAGTGTCGATTTGAGATGGTTAATTTCTGTTTTGAAGTGGTTACTAAAATGAGTAGCCGTGAGGGAGCAGCTTTTTGGTAAAGAGTTTAGTGACTTTTTTTTTGTGTGTTAGTGTTCTAATGGCTGCCCAGACTTCTTTACTGTTTGCTTTGTCTTGAATCATCTTTCTGAAATGTAGTTTCTTTTCCTGACGAATGAGGTATTGTACTTTGTTTCTAAGCATCCGATACCTGCTGAAATCTTTGAGCTTATGTGCTTCGTCCCGCTCTCTCATTGTTGATAATATTTCGTTTGTTATCCATGGGGTCTTTCTGATATTTTTAACACGAACTTGCTTTATAGGAACATGTTTGTCAAATACATTGTTAAAAGTTTGTGTCCAGTATGTTATGGCTTCTTCTGGATAGGGAAGTTGGTACACGTATGAGAGAGGGGATATTTGTAGGTCTTGTAGGAATAATTGAAGGTTAAAGTTTTTGAAATTCCTGTAATGGACTGTGATATGTTCCGTTTTAGGTGCTTTGAACCCTTTTCTCGTCCAGGTACAGCAAATAGGATAGTGGTCACTTAATGCTGTCCGTGTAACTGTGCATTCTACAATGTTTTCTGGGCAGGTCGTATAGATATGATCAATTAGTGTAGATGATGAATCTGTTACTCTTGTGGGTTGATTGACTAACTGTGTGAGGTTGTATGAGATGGTGATATCATTCCACGTGTTGTTCGATTTGTGAAGGTCAATATTGAAATCTCCCAGTAGAATAATTTCCTTCGAAGAAGCCCAAACGTTGTCCATCATTCGTGAGAATGTGTCAAACCATACAGCAGAAGAGCTAGGGTTTCGGTACAGGTAACCAATTAAAACGGGGGTCAGGTTGGGGAGTTTTATTTCCAGCCATATACATTCAATGCCAGTATGTTCTAGATCATCACGGCGTCTGTACTGAAGAGATGTTGAGATGTATATAACTAGCCCTGTTTCATGTTGTCTGTTAGAATCCCTGCGAATGGTGGTGAATCCATTAATCCTAATTTCTTCATCTGTAATTTTGTCATTGAGACGGGTTTCAGAAAAACCAAATATGTGGAAGTTTTGTTGGAGAGAGGTGGAGACTTCAGGAAGCTTACCTAGCAGGTGGTAAATGTTTAAATGACCAATTTTAAGCCCTGATAGTTTAAGCCAGGAATTAGTGATATTGCCTATATTTTGATTTGAGTTTTTGCAATCGGACATGATAATAGTCAATAGGAAAGAAAGAATGAGGGGA
The DNA here is from genome assembly GCA_024509875.1 of Oreohelix idahoensis. Classification (NCBI taxonomy): domain Eukaryota; kingdom Metazoa; phylum Mollusca; class Gastropoda; order Stylommatophora; family Oreohelicidae; genus Oreohelix; species Oreohelix idahoensis. Next base: position 76,936 of record JAMPIV010011679.1, on the reverse strand, counting down.
GTAGGAATGAGTAAGAAGCAATAAAGTTAGTACACAATGGTTAATACAAAATTGTAAACAAGTTATAAAATATACACTGCAATAGATTTCTCTAAAGTCCGTGGACACTGTTTACCGTATCTTAATCTTTGCAAAAAGTGCGGCACACAGGACTATTTTGACTTCAACCACAGTCAATGTAGAGAATTCATCTTTTCAGTTAAAGGTCCACGCTTGTTAATTTTATGAGGATTTCCTAATTTTCCTCAACACGAATAAACAAAGGTGCAGTCGGAGAGAAGGCGTCAATCTGGGAACTAAGCTCCAAGCTGGTTTGAAATACAGCTTTTAAGTGAGTTTATCTGCAACAGCTTGGTGTTTGTGCGCTGAATTTTGTTCTGAAAAGTCGTATAAAGACATCTGAAATGCCTGCATCAATACTTCTGGGCTATACTGCCTAAGCTGATGTAGCACATACGAACTATGAGAGTGGCATTCTTGGCGGCTAGAAACAGGATGAAGAAAGTCCAATTTCCTAGCTGTAGTTCCTGTGTTGTGGTTACTTGATGTAGAGGAAGAACGGGTCATACTTGTAGCCCAGTCTTTCCATCTGTCCAGTTGTGCCTGTCGAGCAGGTAGTGGCGGGGGTGTCTGTAGTGTGGGTAATGGGGGAAACATTTGGTTATAAAGATTAGGGTGGAGGATGGGAGTAGGTGTAGCTTTGCTAGATAAATGAGTATTACCTGAGGATGACGATGAGTGGTTATGAGGGGTTATGCGTGGATTCACTGTGTTTAGTGTGTAATTTGTGTCACTGACTGACGAATATGTGTGTGTGTTTGTGGTGAGTCCTCTCGGGGAACTTTAAATTTTTGGCTAGGTAGCTCGTCCCTAGCTTAGAAGTGTGGACTTGATCTATATATAGCATCTTTTTTGGTGCACCTGACTTTGATGTGAAAAAAGGTGTGTTGTTTATGAAAGAAATGTGATGTTTAGTGCAGAAATTATATAGCACCTTGTTGTTGATATCTACAGTTTGGCGTGCTTGACCATAGCTGGGTGGAATTATTGACGAGATAAATATGGAGGTGTTTGGGAATTTTTGTTTTATGTTGTCAATCATTCTGGAGATGTCTAATGGGTTAATGGTGTATCCATTTGTGCTATCGTTTATCCCTACGTGTACTGTTGTTTTCCTTATGTTAGTATTTCTGTTGAGATGGCTGATTTCATTGGTTGTTTTCACTATTCCAGCTCCTGGTAGTGGTATTACTGTGACAATGTCCTCTGGCGTTGTTGACATTCTGTCACTGTGAATACCTTTTAGCAGTGAGTCCCCAATAATGATGTGATGTGTGTTGTGTGGTATGTGTCGATGGTGCTGTGGCTGAGGTCGTGCACGACGGTGTTGTTGGTGCCATTGATGTTCTTCTTGCTGGAGGTCTTCAGCGGATTTTTGTGTCGGTTGTTGTGTTCTTTCATGTTCCGTTGCCGTTGTTGCTTCGGGATCTACTTGTGTGTGTTGTCTTGGTAGGTTTTCAGTACGATGACTAATTTTTACCTCAATTGGGTAAGTCTTATTTGGTGATGTTTCTTTTCGTTCTTTGTTTTTAATACTCTGTTGGCTGTTTTCAAGCTTGTGATGTCGTGGGCATATTTTGTCTTCAGGAACGGGTGTTTGAGGTTGAGAGAGTAACGGAGCAGGTGATGTTTGTGGTGTAATTGGATGACCCGATATTTGAGGGTTTTGGACACCACCGTTCTTGTTTTTACTGTCTGAAGCTTCTTGTATTTGGTCTATTCTATTTATCAGCCTTGTGTTTTCTTGTCTGAGAGACTTGACCTCATGCCTGAGTGCGTCAAGTTCTCTTTTGAATGAGCTGTCCAGGTCTTGTTTGAGTTCAGCAATGATGTTTCTCACTGAACTTTCAAGGACGGTAATCATCGCCTGACAGCAGCGCTTCTCTGTTCCCTCTACTAGACTTCGCACTTCGGGGCTGTCTTGCTCCTTAGTGTACTCAATAGCTAGGAGCTGTTTGTGGATAGGCATTATTCTTTTAGTAACAGTGTCTTTGGTGCATGATGGGTGTGTCTCGTGTGCACTGGGCGAGTGATTTAGATCTGGATTATCTGTAGGTATATTTGTATTAAGGGTAGATGATGCTAGTTCCAGTGTACGTTTCGGAATATCATCATTTGAAAGGGAAACATTTTCGTTGGATTCCTCTCCAGTTTGCACAATTATTGGAGTGATGATAGGTGGACTGGTTTCAATGGTTAGCTGAGATTGTACGTTGGCAGGCGTGTCTCCTGTGATTGTTGGTGGAGAGGCAAGATCAGTTACAATCATGGTCTTATCTAGAGCTGATCTTTGGAGGTGACAAAATTCGACGTCTAGCCATGTCTGTACACACTCTGTCGCTCCTTGAACTAAAATTTTATCTCTTGTGTGATACAGATGTATTGTGAGAAGGTCGGTGCTTATTTTGTCCTCAACAATAGCATCTAGTTGATCGCTCCGAGTTTCAATAGAACAGTTTCGGTAGTACTCTAAGCAAGTGCGTTTGAAAATTCGTAGTGTTGGCTGTTATGGAATTCAACAGAGCAGCATTGACCATTGTTCGTTTGCTTGATGGTCAGATGAGGAGGGCTATTCCAAGCAATTAATTTTTCTTTGTATTGCTTTTCCCCGGTTAAGAGAGTAACTCTTAGCTACTGTCGAAGGGCGTAATCGGCCATCTCGTGGTGGTTTTATTGTCCCTGAAACGACGCGTTTCTCCCCGCTCGCCATATCACATTACATGCTACAAGGCGGACAAGGCCTGTGATTTATCATAGTCCATTGTATCCTAGCCACAGGGTCACAGTTACACTTTGGAATGTGTTACTAAAACTGAAGATAGTACTACGGTTAAAGTAATTCTCGATATATCGAAAAATGGTGGCACCACACGATGAACGCTTCTACCGTCATTCCATAAAGAGAAAAACACAATATTTACAAGTGAATTTAACACAATTACAGAATAAACAATTTCATTGTAAGTCCAAGCAAAACGCTGACACAGGGGTATATAAACCATCCATATTAAATGTGAACAACTTAGAATAAAATGTCCAAATTGTAGAGCAAAATAAAAACACGTCCGCACTGACCACAATCTCGGACAAGCAAAAGATGCTTCAATGCAGGGTCAAGCATGGGGGGAGTGGGCTACAACAGGAACAAGCTGTATATACATATGCTGAGTGAGTTTAGTTTGATATAAATTTCTGCTACTTAGGAACTTTTTATACTTTAAATCAGTGCAAAGTTTTATTAACTTTTACATATTTCATGATATTTCATATGCAGCTCATGTCTTAAACCAGGGTAATTTAAGCTTGGGAAATGTTTAGTGCTGGAACCGAATTTAAGTCAGGAAAATTTGTTTTAATGAAATGCAGTTAATATAAACGAAAGTTGTCTTAAATGTGAATTTAACACTGAACAGATCATTTGATTTTTTTTTACAGTGAATGTCTGACTGTTAACTACATTTCCTAATGTATTATTCTTTTGTTTGTTTGTTTGCTTTTTATTGCCATGGCAAGTATGCTTCTTAAAAATGACATGTAAATTAAAGTGCATGTGCCAAGTCAGCCAGTTCATTTGACCATTCATGTGAATACCAAAATAATATTCACTTTACAGACTTTTAATTATAGCAAATATTTGTCTGATTATTTGTTTAAACCACCCTGGGGGTCTCTAAAGAGATAAAGAAAGAATAGGGCTACTGCACCCTAAGGCATGTCTTACAAGGTGACTAATAGGAGGTTGTGCATGTTAAACATATAGCCACAGACACCAGGGCTGCAAGAACATGTGACTTCTTGGTGCAGGCTTCCTAAAACTGCAGTGATGGCTCTATGCTCTGTAAGGTGTGCAAAGGAAAATGGTAAATGTTTAAATCAAGTGGTTTTTTTTTTTTTAAGTTTTATTATTGCCTTCATGGCCTTGGCAAAAGACATTTATAAGGAATGATGGACTGTATGGATTGAGAAGCATGTCTAACCAAATTTTTGTGAATGGAAGTTGCATTTCTCTGTGCGTTTTCAAGCCATGGAACAAAATAGATACCTTAAAATGTATTTTGCACTTACTGGCTGTTGACACTGCGCCTCAAGTAAATATCCAAAGAAAAACACTAAATTATCACATTATCATGTTGTAATAATATAAAAACTGGTTTTGTTCAGAAACCCTCAGGAAGTCACAAATATTTTCACAGATTACAAATACAAGTCGCTAGCTTGTAAAAATAGACAATTTCAAAATATGTCAATGTGAGGGAAAAGAAAATATCATTTACACAGTTTTATTGTCATGAACATCATATTGTATTGCAAGATGATCATCCCTTCTCACTTTCTTTACTTTTGACAGACAAAGCTCCTGAATTTGTGGCTATTTCATTTACATCACCATAGCATTGTTGCTGCCATCAGGCATTCCATTATCATCTACACCAGGGGTGTCAAACACACGGCCCGATTTACTTACTTACTTAGTCGTTCCCCTTCTACCTTGAGGTGTAGAGGTTTGGAAGAAAGAGCTCCAGACTATCCTATTGACTGTCTTCCTCCTGACCTGGCTCCACTCTAGTCCTTGGTCCTTCAAAGATTGTCTAATGTTGGACTCTGGGTCGTCCTGGGGGTCTGGATCCCTGGCTTTTTGTTTCCCATGCATGTCGTGGTAGCTGATCTTCTCCAATTCTGCAGACATGGCCAAACCATCTTAGTTGGGACTGTTCTACTTGGGTCTGCAGAGGGTGGGATTTAAGGCCTTGTCGTATCGTCTGGTTGCGTACCATGTCTCTTCTTGTTACTTCAACCACCTTCCTCAGATACCTCATTTCTGAGGTTTGGATCTTGCTTTTGTGGGTTGTAGTCATTGCCCATGAGTCGCATCCATATGTCAAGACTGGGACATAGGTGGAGTAGTATACAGCCATCTTCGTTTTCTTACCAACCTCTCTCTTGCTGAGGAATCCTCGATTTATGGCCTGAAAAAGTCTCCCAGCTGCTGCTTTTCGAGTGGCCAACTCTTCTTTGATGCCTCCCTTTCGGTCTGTAATAGCTCCGAGGTATTTAAAGTGGTCAACCTGCTCCAGGACCTGTTCTCCCAGCTTAATCTGATGTCTTCTTTCTTCTCTTGATATCACCATGGATTTTGTTTTAGAGCTGGTTATGACCATCCCTCTCTTCTCCAGCTCTTCCTTCCAGACTTGCAAGTTGGATTGGAGATGTGTCTCTGATTTAGCAATCAAGGCAACATCATCAGCAAATGCCAGCTCTGAAATACAGACCTGTCTCATCTTCCAGTACCCCACTGAATACTTTCTTGTTCTCTCCTTACATGCCTTGATGACATCGTCCATGGGGAGTATGAAAAGATAAGGTGACAGGATATCACCTTGTCTTACACCAGTGGTGGTCCTGAACTCTTCTGACTTATGGCTTGCTGTCCTCACATAATTTCTGCAAGATTGTAGAAGCTTTGTATAGCATGAATCATAGGTGCTGGAATGTTCTTCCTTGCCAAACAGTCCCAAAGTTTGCTCCAGGGGACCCTGTCAAACACCTTTTCCAGATCTATGAAACAAAGATGGATCTCACTCTTATACTCAAGGGCCTTTTCACTCAGCTGTCTGAGTGTGAAGATTAGGTCTTGAGTACTTCAGTTTGCTCAGAATCCGCACTGGGCCTCATCCAATTGTGGCTCAGTTAGGCGTCAGAGTCTCTGCTCTAGGATTCTAGAGTAGATTTTACCAGGGACACTGAGAAGGGATATGCCTCTATGGTTTCCACATTGTCGGTTGTCACCCTTTTTGAAAATTGGTGTTATGATGGCAATCTCCCAATCCTTTGGTATGATCTTGTTGCACCATACTGCCTGTAGGACCCTTAAGAGTGTCATAAATTTAGATAGGTTTGAAAGTTATTTATGGTCCCGTCTGAGTAGAGTGGATGGTGATAAGTACGTGAAAAGTAAAGGTGTGAGAACTAGATTTCACGAGTGAATAGTTTAAGGAGAAGATCTGTCTCTGGAATAAGAAGTTTCTCTAGTCCAACCTATCTATACGACTATCTTTTAGTACAAGACAATCTTATACCTCCCTATATCTGTAAATATAAGTTTAACTACACACATACAACTATGTTATATGACAACAAGACACACAAACGTGAAAAAACTATGGTAAATTAGGTACGGGTCTGACCAACACACAAAGGTAAGTTCTTTTGTTGTTTATTATCATTAAACTTTACAACATCGAATGTCTAAAGAAAGATCAAATAAAAATACGAATTTCATACATAGAAAAATAACAGAATACATGTGCCCTCCCCCTTATTGAGAAAAAAAGAACCCAACCAGTTAATAACCCCAAAGGTGAAAGGTTAGCACTATGTTACAGAATAGACAGTAAAGAAAAGAACAAAGTTCCTACTAAAGGCTATCCAGTAAAGTAAACAGTGTTTAAGCAGAATCCTGATAATACAATTTTCCTATAACAAAGAAAATATTCACTCTCTCTGACATACGTGGCCACTCAATCACGCTTACCCTATTCTTGGTGAAGAAATCTCTTGGACATACAATGTCTGAATATATACAGTACTTTGCAAAAAAAATGGCAGTCATATTGCTCAGCTAAATAAGCTGAAATCTAATTAAATGTGCATGTTCTGCCCCAAATTTGCACTCCACTTAAGTGAGCAAACACTACCAAAAGTAAAAAAAAAAATAGCGTAGAGTAACGTCCCTTGATATAAGAGCAGACGACAATTTCTAAAGCTAGTGGCAGAAAATGGATACAAAGTCAAAGTGTATGTTAATTTCACAGCTTTGGAATGAAGGAAATCAAACATGTTCCAACATTTCTAAAACCTTGAACATTCCTGAGCGGACTGTCTACAGAGTTGTGAGTAAATTAAAAGCAGGTAATTTAATCGAGCGAAAAGAAGGTAGTGGGAGGCCAAGAATTTTGGTCACAAAGGACCATCGGTGTCTCGCCCAAATCGTTCGGGCTGGGCCAATGAAGAGTGTAGAAAACATACGGCAGCGCATGATCGAGTTGGGAAGCCCAGAGGTATCTAATGCTATTGTCAACCGGGAGCTACACAGGATGAATTACACAAAAAAGCGGGTAATTTCGTCACCATTGCTCACAGAGACTCACAAACAGATGCGCTTGAACTGGTGCCACGAACACCAAAATTTGTCGTGGGACAATGTGATTTTTTCAGATGAATGTTCTGTTTCGTCTTTTCCTGCTCAAATAAATATTTGGACGAAAGGCTCTGTAACGCCCGTGTACCAGCGACCGAAACATACCTAGAAATTCCATCTTTGGGGAGGGGTGTCAGCAAGAGGTGCCACCCCACTGTGTGTTTTCACAGGAATTCTCACGAAAGAAAGGTACATCGACATACTAGAGGGACACCTTCTGCCATTTATGCAGGTCATGTACCCCGATGGGTGCACATTTCAACATGACAATGACCCAAATCATACAGCTCATACCCCCAAAGCATGGCTGCAAGAGAAGAATGTGATAGTGCTGAAGTGGCCCAGCAACAGTCCCGATCAAAACCCAATTGAAAACGTTTGGGCACTACTCAAGAATCATTTAAAAAAGAGTGGACTCAGAGACGTTGAACAATTGAAGAAGGTAGCTGAAAAATACTGGGACAGTCTGACTCTCAATTACCTACAAACATTTGTGGGAAGTATGCCTCGCCGCATCCAGGCTTGCCTTGCTGGAGAAGGCAACATTATATTGTACTGAAACCACTGTTAATAGATAGGGGAGATACCAATCTTCCTCTGGACATACAGTTTTTATTATTATTTGCTTCTATGAGTGTGCTGCGTTGCGAAAATATGACTGCCATTTTTTTTGCAAAGTACTGTATATATATAATTTCCAGTGTTTTTATCTTCCAAATTGGCCCCAGTCCCTCCTCCAATAATTAAATTTTATAAGGGGGATGCCTAATTTGGTGGTTGATTCCTGGATAGACAAATGTCACCCCGAATAGTTAATGTAGAAAAACCGAGATCTTGTGTTCACAGTACACTGTAGAAAATACTTCCAGTGTAGGGAAACATCTGGTTGCTAAAAATGTTACTTCTGATGATGATGATGGTAAATCCTATCAGCTGGCTCTGTGGTCAGTGCCGATTTTGAAACAGAGTAACTTGCTGGATAAATCCGCTGATACGACTGTCAAAAGTCAGATAGTAATGTTATTTATGTTACGCCACAGTGGGCTGATAAAATTGAACAAATATCTGGGTATTGATAAGTCCAGTTAACTTTACTATTTAAAATGTCAGTTTGTCTCTTTGGCCAATCCTGTTCACAACTGAATTTGGGGACACGTAAGCCAAGAAGAAGACAACATTAATCAATCAGTAGATGAAGAAAAAGGACCAAAATAGACCGCTGGTCGCTCTTTGATCAGGTCTGCGAGGAATAAAGAACATTTATGAAAAAATGCTACTAATATATAAAGCTACATATATGTACACGGAAGGGGACAAGACGATCTCTTATCCTCTCCGTTAGTCCTGATTAAATTTAAAAGGCACACGCTGTCTCTAGCCTATTCTATCGCGCATCACTTAGCGAGTGCTGGTTTTGTTGAGGCATGCAGCCTTTCCCCTCCTGCCCCGGTCAACGATCAGCGTACAATGTCAATTATTATTTAATTATCCATATGTGCACTTAACAAATATTGCCTGTCATTAATAGCTAGTAAATTGTCGGCGACTGTTTGTCATCACAATGTTTTAATTAACAGTCACTTATATAATTACACAAAATGAAATATAACGTGAATTCTAAGGTCCACTATCAGTCGTGCCTAGCATATTAATCAGTCAGCTAAATGTATCTTCTTGTGTGAGAAATGCGGGTGATGGAAATTACATTATAACTGCACATCTGGCAAAAAAATAGCTACGCGTTATTTATTTCACTAGTTCTAACAGCTAGAAAATCACAGTGAATTTAAGATGATAAAACTTAGCACATTAAATCACGTAAATGCTAATTTCTATTACCACAAATCAGAAATGAAAATCCCCACGAAATGCTATTAACACATCTACCACAATGGTTCTATCCAAAATTCTGAGCGACAACTGATAACTGGTTTTGGAAGCCATGGTTTATACACATTATTGTCTCTCTGATCTATAGATGACGTTACTTTTCACACTATAGCGCATAGCAGAAAATCGGGAGACTACGTTTTCCCTGATAAAAGGTTTAATCGACAACAGAGACTTGGAACCGTGTAACGGGTTTCCTTCCGAGATTTTCCCCATTTCTGAAGATCAATGAGTTTGCTGCCCCTGTATGTACGAACATCAAAGGGTCCCTCTGGAAAATATTTCTGCCCGAGCATCTCACTTCAAAAAGTCCGGTGTTATTCCATGTGCGTCTGTCTAATATCTGATGATTGACAGATCAGCTCGCGTGAGAAACTCAGGTAAACAACCAGGTTTGCTCCCTGTTATGACTGGCAGGTCGCGGAAGTTGGTAAACTTTCTGTTTCTTTATGTCTCAAGGAAAAGAGGCGTGCATTAAAATGAGTAAACACAGGCAGAAAAATGCTTGACCTTTACTAGCAAATCATAGAACGCTAACAGGATTTCAGGGCTGTCAGATACTGTAGGCTATATTTCCATTATATATCACAAAGAGTAATAGGTCACCTGATGCTCCCATGTACTTAACCATTTCTGGTGTTATACCATCATGCCCTGCTGCTTTGCCCATCAGGATTTTCTCCAGTGCTGCCTTCAGTTCTTCCATCTTTATGTCATCTTTACCACCATTGATTTTCTCTTCTGTGAAAGTGGTTATCATTTCTGATGCTTAACCTTGCTCACCATTGTCGTAGATTTTTTATAGGGGAATTAAGACATAGATTGGTCCCTTCTGAATAGGACTAGAACAGGTGATAGCTCAGTGGGAGATAAGGCAAAGAAATAGATTTTCACGAGTGAGATGGTGGAAAAATAGGTAGAGTCTGTCCCTGAAATCGAGAAACTTCTCTCATTCAGCCTATCTCTACAACAAGACTTTGTTAGTCAGACAGTCTACCACACTATATATTAATATATATATATATATATATATATATATATATATATATATATATATATATATATATATATGTATATATTTATATATATTATATATATATATATATATTATATATATATATTAATATATATCACCACTCACATACACACACACAGAAGTGACGACAGTTAGACGCACAGACGTGAAAACTATATCTATGGGATAGGGATCTTTTGGAACAAGCTGACCGACACACATAAATAAAGTTTATGAAAAATTTTATTTATCATAAAGAACTTCACAACAACAATATTTTTGAATATCAAATCAAATATAATAAACATACGTTAAGAAATTAATTAAATATACTACTCGTCAAAAGTCAAGGGCCACTTAGAAAAACCTTGGTTGAAACCATAAAATAAATCTGATATAAACGTAATTGGTTTCAGTCAAAATGGCATTTATTGAATACCAAATGGACATGTCACGTAAAGAAATGGAAACACACATTCAAACGCAATGAAGCTGTGAAGTGTGTCACCCACCCTTTTCAAAAGTCACACAATAGGTATTGGACAAATATACATTTCAAAATCGGGTATGACCACCGTTTGCAGCAAGGTATTCAAGACAGCATAGACGCATCGAGTCCACAAGGGTTCGAAGAGTATCCTGAGGAACAGTTTGCCATTCCTGAAGCAGAAATGCAGTCAGCTGTGCAACATCCATTGGCAGAGGGTGATTTGTTGACAATCTTCGACCAAGGACATCCCAGAGGTGCTCAATCGGAGAAAGGTCAGGTGAATGAGCTGGCCACGCCATCCTGATGATCCCATGTTGCTGAATAAACTCATTCACCACATGAGCTCGATGGGGTCTCCAGAGCAGGCTGAACAATTGGTCTCAAGATTTCGTTCTGGTATCTTGGGCCGGTCAAGTTGCCTTGGATGATGTAGAGTGGGGTCCTGCCGTGTCTGTAGAAGCCTCCCCAGACCATGACAGAACCGCTACCATAACGATCCACCTCTCGAATTGTGTCATCAGTAAATTGCTCTCCTGGTCGTCTCCAAACTCGAATCCTGCCATCATTGAATGACACAGTGAAGCAAGATTCATAGTGAAGAGAACTTGACTCCATTGTTGCCTTGTCCATCGGTTGTGCTCGCGACACAAAGCAACACGGGCTCTGCGATGAACAGGAGTAAGAGGGATTCTGACTGCAGGACGTCGAGCAGCCAGTCCAAATTCATGTAAACGTCTGCGAATGGTGCTTTGACTGACATTAACGTTTACAGTTTGTCTCAGCTGACATCTTAGAGTGGAACAAGTCACTGTTCGATGGCGCAGGGCTGACAACAAGAGGTACCGGTCATCATGTCTATTGGTGCATCTAGGCGGCCTGGCCGGTGGCAATCCTCCACACTTCCTGTGGCCTGAAATCTCTCCAAAATTTTTTGGATAGTAGAGTGTGACACTGCAAGCCGTCTAGCAACCTCATGGACAGATAAACCACTTTCAACCCATGCTATAGCCCTCATTCTTTGTAAGGTGTCAAGACTTCTTCTCGGTGGCATGGTTTTTGCAAGTGATGAAACTACCCTAAGTCTGCTGATTGTAAAGCAAATTAAGAGTGAACTCTGTTCACGAAAAGTCGCCATTGCACGTTGAATGTCAATCAGCATGATTACTTCACCTGTTTGGTTGTACGGAAGTTTGAAAAAACAGATTAAAAATGTGAATTTATGGTCAGCAAACCAAATTGCACGTGATCACCATGGTTGTCGGTGAATTGTTTTTATGCTTAACATGCATAGAGGACTGTCAGAGGAAGATATTGTTCCCATTTTTACTAAAAACTTCCTTCATTTAATCATTCTATGCGCTTATATAAAAGTGTATTGAAAATAATAGGGTGGCCCTTGACTTTTGACGAGTAGTATAGTTAGACTCATAGGCATAATCCTCACTCCCTCTGTTGAGACAAGATCCCGTTAGAAGAGAAGTTATTAACCCCCAAAGAGTCAGGAAGAAGGCACCCTCATACAAGAGAAAAGTATGCAGCACAGTGCTGCTTTAACTAACGTTGAAAGCCTACTCGATTATTTGGAGCAACAGGAAGATAGTACCCTTGCCGATAAGCTAATGTTGTGAAATCTGTGCAGCACCATTTGCCGAAAAGTGAACAGAGGGAAAAAACAAACTTCTTTGCTGTCGTATTTTAAATAAAAGGGTAAGTATGTAGGATATCTTTTAGTGTTTGTTTTAATTATTTTCCTATATTTTTTGCGATTATTTTTTGGCGGAGATTATCCGAAGTTTTTTAATCCGGGTCAATTTTTTCCCTACCACCCCGGATAATCGAGAGTCTACTGTACCGCGGAGTTCGTTAGAGAGATGAGTCCAGTTTTTTTCAACATTGTGGTGTAGAGAAAAATCCCTAAAGCAAAGCCTGCAATTAATTCAGTGTGTATTAAATATTTCATATTTGTGGTGTTTTGTGTTCTTAACCTTTAGCATGCTGCATTCTTTTCCCAAAACTATGCTCCTGCCGCTGCATTCTTTTTCACAACCCCCCATTGTTATAGTGGGTGACTTGTAAATTCTATAGTTTTTGTGTTTCTTGGTCAATTGCTATCATTTTTGGAATTTGTATAAATAAATGAATGATGAATCTGATTATATAAAATTTGTTTATGTTCATGTTAGATGTGATAGGAAGAGAGGAAAGGAAAGATGAAAAAAAACGAGAAAAACATTTAAAATAATTAAAAAAATTTTTTTTTTAATTTTAAAATTAAAAAACAAAATTAAAAAAATAACCAGCAAACGAAGGGTCCATATCCCTTGCATCTCAATGAAAGTCATTTGACCAATAGACCAATACAAATCAAATGACGATCTTTTCGTTACACCCATCATCAGTAGCAAAGGAATAAACGCTCTCGTCAGCAGTGATATTCGATCGTAACCCCTAAACCTTTCCGACACACTTAATCCTAACCCCTACAAAAATACATACCAGGAAAGCCATTCTACTTTCGTTTCCATCTCAGCCATCAAACATATTCTGAGAACCGATATCAGCGCTTATAAAGACAAAAATCTCATCCCCACCGCATGGCGTCAGAATGCAATAAAATTAGAGCGAAAATGGCCGCGTGTTCGATGCCGATTCATTTCGATTAAAAAAATTCACAGAAAATAAACGCGGATGCACCCATTACTAAAGGAGATCGGAAACGGTTGCTAATTCTCTTTCAGATAAGTTTACAACTAAACATCCGGGGGTGAAGTCACGTGTACACACATTCTAATGCTAAAAAAACGTTGCACGCTGGAGTCGACATATGTCGACAACAGCAGGGAGAGCATAGGGTACTTTCGTCGACAAATGTCGACTGCAGCATGCTAAAGGTTAAAGGATTTTGCGAAGGGAAAAGAAGTCCATCAGAAGTGACTCTACACGCCACGTGTCTGAAGTCTAACCAGAAAAAAGTTATCTCGTATTTATACCAAGTGCAACACACTCTTAGGCGCATTCTATGAAGCAGACTCCAAAGTATATTTTATGAATCACGATTACATACTCAAGGAAATGAGTCTACATATCAAGAACATTTCGTGAAGATATCCAGTCTGGCCAGTACCCTTCAGAGATTAGACAACCGACAATTTTCATACAGAAATATTGTCAAACAGTGAAGGACTGTATATCGTCAACGTTTTCAGTACAACCAAAGTTTTCATCAGAACGTCCTCGACTTAGAGATACCCAACCCAACATAACTTATAACAACTTGGGATATTCTATGCATACATGTGAATCATCCTACCCGGGAGAGAAGCATTAGAGACACATGGACTGTGTAGATTACTCACCATTTTGGTAACACATATCAAATCACACCATCATCATTTTGCTTTACACAAGCTCATTCTTCCTACAATATTAATATCTCATATGCGTGTTTTTGTGTGAATCGTCTATCATCACGTTCTAACCACTACTTACCCTATATGTGTAGAGATTTAATTAATAAACCCACTAATCGTTTGATCATTATCTAGTTTGTTAATGTATCACTTGTGCTGTTGGTGTTAAATATTTACATATAGGTACATTTCTACACTCAGATGAGGTTGGAGGCCTTTTCTGTGGTTGGGATCTAAGGGCAGAAGCCAAGGTCGTGGGAAAAAGGAACGCTTTCCATAATTCACTAGAAAACGCTGTCCAGTGGAAAGCATTTGCATTCTCTTCTTCTAGTCCTTATCTCGGATAGGTCTCTATCCTTTCTTAACGAGCCAATTTCTGGAGACCTTCTACTTAATATCTCATAGGCTATTCCTGGCGAAAACTACTGTCATAGTTTCCCCAATACTCACCATGCAACAACAGGCATACCTCGGAGATATTGTGGGTTCGGTTCCAGACCACCGCAATAAAGCGCATATCGCAATAAAATGGGCAACACCCATTTTATTGACTTCCCAGTGGATGTAAAAGCCTAAAATCATGTTTACACTATGTCTATAAAGTGCGCAATAGTGTTAGTTCTTAAAATAAAACTATGTACTGTAAAATTAAAAATACTTTATTGATAAATAAAATGCTAATCTTCATCATCTGATCCTTCAGCGAATCATGAATTTTTTGCTGGTGGAGAGCCAAAATCTATCAGAAGAAGAAGACATGCTGTAATAAATAAACATGAATAATTTGAAAAAAAGCGCAATATCTGTGAAGCACAACAAAGCGAAGTATGCCTCTGTGTTTGTATATATATATATATATATATATATATATATATATATATATATATATATTATATATATATATATATATATATATATATATATATATATATATATGGTATACACAAGGCAATTGGGAGGGAAGAGGTTAAAGCGCCTCCATCTCGCTGGTTGTCACATACAATTGTGGCACAAAACAGTCACTGTTCGCAGATATCTTAACATCTAGGGCAAGTCTGATATATTTTTTAGCTGAATATATTTCTAGATTTTCATGCTGATGCTTGCTTGAAACTATCTTTTCAGTCATGAATTTGCAATGGGTTTGCAAGAAGAAAATCAGAGGGTCACAGGGGACCATCAAAGACCAGCAACAGCTTTAGAGGCTCCTACACAACAGCAAGATCAAGAAGAAAAAAGTGTAAGTATGAATATAAACTAAAAAAACAGTACAAGAAAAGTGATAGTTTTGCAAGAAAGGTTCTTTTAATTTCACATACAGTCACTTATTAATGATTAGGTGTCATTTGTAACAAGTGACATGCCTTACCAGACAATTATTGTTCTAGAATGGTGGTTGTGCCCTTGTCTTCTGTAGCCATATGCAAAGGTTTTTCCCAATAAATCTGGTGTCTTTAAATGTGACAACTACCACACTCTTAGTTTTGTGTTCCACAGTCAAAATATTAACAATTATGATGAGAAGAGTGAGTAAAACAAGACATTTTTAGATTAGTGTCTGGGTTTGCTATAACGAATGCAAAACAATGCAGAGCATATCATAAGAATTTTTATTGAGAAAGCCAGGAATTTTCACTTATGTTTTCTAGATTACAGTGCAGTCCACTTGAGAAGAACTCGCTTAAGTTGATTTTTGCGTAAATTGAAGTAATTCTGCAGGTCCGTCCATATGTCTTCTTTGGTTTTGTTTAAAAAAACTTCGGTTAAGTTGAATTCTGTTCAATAGAATTTTGGGATAAGTCGAGGTAATTTTTCAGTCTAACTCAAATTTTGTCTCGAATATGAAGCTCTGTCTTTATTCCTCTCAGAAGACAGAGCATAATTTTTTAACAAAGAAGGCGATACATTGCTAATACTTGTTTGATGTCCCACACATACAAGAAGTACGATAGTAAATCTGCGGACACTCCAGGAGATCTCGTTAGTTGGCAGAGTACCCAAAGTAAAATTTAATGTTTTAGCTACGCTTAATAAAAAAGGACGCAAGCAGTGCTGTTTTTGCAAGCAATGACATTGGAGAATTTTTCAAAACAACTGTAGGAGTTCGCCGGGGATGTATCCTGTACCCAGTGCTCTTTAATATATATCTAGAACATATTATGCAGGAGGCTCTTTATGATTATAAAACAACCATATCGATTGGAGGCCGACCTCTTTGCAATCTACGTTTTGCTGATGATATCGATCTGATAGCTGGATCAGAATCAGAACTTCAAGACCTTACCTCTAGACTGGAGAAAGTAACAAAAACATAAGGGATGGAAATTAATATAGAAAAAAGCAAGATATTTTCTGGTGGCCAGGATGCTCCACTTCCCACGTGTTCCTGTATCTGCTACTGATAAAACTCCTAGCCGTTTCACAAGTTATTAAGAGTGTGTGGAAAGATCAGACCTGTTGAAAGAGTTCGAGCTGGAGCAGGAAGTTGTTTCCGACAAATATGGCTGTATCGATTTTCACATATCAAACTGCAGAAGTGGTAGTTCATGTAGCCTGCAGAAGGATATGGCTGCAGGTGTCATTTGGAACCACAGGAACATTTGTAGGGGTCATGTATGACATGCAGGATATCTGGTTTTGGCTGTGCTAAATTGAAACAAAAAAAACAAGAAGTGAAGGTATTCCAATCGCAAGTACTACCGTAGGAGAGTGAAGTGTTAGAGAATTCAGTACACTAGGTCTCCGCTTTATGAGTTGGAGGTGACCCGTTCTGTTCTTCGCTACCATCCATAATTCCCGAGTAGAGGCAGTTACTAATTTACTGCTAGGTAGATTAGAACCTTCCGCTACCTGGTTTCGAACCTGACATCTTTGCTTCGAGAAGCATGCACCCTAACCACTCTGCCACCGAACGCCCGTACTCAAAATATTGTTTCATTTTCCAGTGAAGTCTGTCGTAGAACTCATCATTTGTAAATCAGACCAGCCATAACTGTCAATCAATATCGTGAACAGCGTGTTGTGAACATCATATCTAAGTCAAACATAATAACTATAATCCAGTTATAACCCAGAACAATAATAATAATAATAATACAGTTGTGCCTAGAACATTGGGAATTTTTATTGGAAAAATAAAATATCGTGCTTTTAATTTTTATAATTTGTTGTTTATAGTTGATAACAAGTGATAACTGGTATAATTTACTGGTTCGGTACCACCCTTTTAAATTATGGTTTTCTTTCCCTTTGGCACATTCTCCTTGTGTTATCTTTTGTTTCTTTACCTCTCCCTCCCCCCTTCTTCGACATTGCTTACTGGGTTTAGTGGCAGCATCTCCACCTTCCCTTTGGGTTTTGTGGCAGCCATCCTTGCTCCAACATGTGACAAATCTTAAGGGAGTATTTTTTCTCTTATTTCTATAGTTTCATGTTCTCCACTTAATTCTCACTTTCTTTCCCTGCTGTCTGTTGTTTGTCTGTCCCTGACGAAGGCCTGATCTTTCAGTGATAGCATTACAGGGCAGTCCTGGTTCTGTAATCCCCACGGAAAGAGAGGTAGAGTAGACCCAAAAAAAGGACATGGAGAAGAGAATTTGAGACAGAAGTAAAAGTGTTGAGGAAGACCTGGAAAGAACTTGAGCTGATGGCATGTGACAGGAGGACTTGGCTTGTATTTGATAAAGGCTTATGCTCCTCAGGGAGCTAAAGGGTGTTGACTGATTGGTTGAACAGCAACAACAATATGCCATCCGTTCAGGGACTTTTCATGTCATCTTTACCCCTTTCATGTTGTAGAAAAAAAGGTGATTCAAAGACTGTGACTTTATTGGGCTTTCTCTGAGTTACGTCATGCGCACGTCCTTACGTGGTTAACTGGCGACACAGATGAAAGCAGGGCTGTGGAGCCGGGAGTCGGTGGTTTATTAGTGGAGTTGGAGTCGGTAAAAAAATGTCCGGATTCTTCAAAATGTTATGCTATATGACTAGTAAAAAAATGTCCGGACTCTTCAAAATTGTATGCTATATGACTAGTAAAAAAATGTCCGGACTCTTCAAAATTGTATGCTATATGACTAGTAAAAAAATGTCCGGACTCTTCAAAATTGTATGCTATATGACTAGTAAAAAAATGTCCGGACTCTTCAAAATTGTATGCTATATGACTAGTAAAAAAATGTCCGGACTCTTCAAAATTGTATGCTATATGACTAGTAAAAAAATGTCCGGACTCTTCAAAATTGTATGCTATATGACTAGCAAAAAAAAAAAAAAAAAAACTGTATTCAGAGTCCGTAGACTTATAAAATTTCAAGAGTCGGAGTCGAAAAATTGTTTGGCCGACTCCACAACCCTGGATGAAAGGGATGGGGTAGGCATGTGGGTAAAGCATGAGCTGATAGTACGGGACAGGCAGACTAAAGCACGTTTCACTAGCTTTGCCCTCAAACAAGTGTAATTATCTGATTAACCGTCAAACGTATTAATGCCATATTTTGCATACGATGTTATATTGGGTTAGACTCAACAAATATATACTATATATCTGTGCATCTTGTCCAGTTCCCATAAACGAATGAAATCCTTTGATCTTTGTCGGCATACTAATTATTGTGTATCGAGAAAAGAAATTTTACCACTTGAGTCACAGATTCTGTGAATTGATTAGGCATAGGCGTGTCTACTATTACAATAACGTGGCCATCACGTTTGCATATTCATCTCTGTACGATAATACCTATTATCTGTGGATTTTGAAACAAATATGAGTTCAGTATTATTTAGAAGCCCATGATGGCTGCTTCCTGCATGTGCAATTATTAGGCGCTGTCCTTTGCTGCTTGGTTCTAGTCTCTTAGTTGTCCCATCAGATGATTGCCATTCTCGTTCATTACTGTGGTGCGCATTGATCCAAGTTTCATCTAAATACACAAAATCATAACGATCTCTTCTCATTTCTCTGACCTCGCGGAAATATTTGCTTCTCATTGCAACTTTATGAGGCTTCTCACAAATAAGGTTTCTACCACCAACATATTTTCTAAAAGTGAATCCCAAACTCCTAATAGTCCTCCATAGCATAGATTTGGAAATATCAATGTCATTTTTCTTTCTTAACCAAATTTTCAGTTTCCTTAAAGTCACTGCATTATTGTGAAACATATTGCAAATTTCTCTGCGGATCAATTCTCTGTCAAAATTATCCACCACTCTTGGCCTAATTTTCGTGTGTAAAACACTGGAATTAGAAATTTCAGATGTCGTTATCCAGCGGTGCAATGATCGTTTGATTATCCCCAAGGCATGAATAGTCCTCTTTTGTGAGTTTGAAATAGAATGATTAGTTTTCCTCGAGTAGCTTCATTGCAGAAATACTTAAAAATCCTATTTGTGATTTGCTGTAATGTCATAAAATGTACTCGCAGACTCATTTTTCCTACTCAACCACACAATACTTTTTGTAGACACATCCCTGATTGCCAATGTGTGAGTAACACCGGATATAAACTGTTTTATGTTCAAGAAGTGCAATTTCACGCAATTTCATGCTAAAATAGTGCCAATTGCTTGATAAACCAATCATGTGCAAATAAGGCCGTATAATTTACTGTAGACATCTCAAAATGTGTGTGTGTGATATGTGTTGGCAAGTAGACTTTTGATATTATATCGTAAAGAAACGAAAATTGAAACCAATGGCTGCATTTTAATGAAAAATTTAATTCATAGGGTCTATACCATTTCAAATTCACACACAAAATTTCACTTATATGCGTTATATATTCGCTGATGATAGGAAACTCTTTACAGAGCGATACAACAGGAAGCAATCTGATCATCAAGAAGTACCCCCATCCGACAAGTGTTTCGGCCCGATATACTCCTTTACAATCTAAGGGGGCGGGCCCACCTGGGTCATGACTCCCAAGCGTCTCAGCCTCCTGTTGTCTTGTATCGAAAATGAACCCATTTCACTTATGGTAGCAACTTTAATCCACAACTCCGCCAGCCGTGGAGGCAATTGTGAAAGTAACAAAGAGAAGACAAATTATTCCGTTCGTTCCGTCGCACAAACTGAGACACCATCGTGAAGCCGACGAGTCTAGCTACTGCGCGTTCGCCACTGAAATCGTAACCCTTCCTTCTCTGTGGCAACTGCGTTCTTGAAAAGTTTTCGTGCATGCTTCTTCTGTTTCCTGATTTCTTCTATTTTAATTTGTCTTCTGCTTTTTCATGGTGGGTTACTTTCCCTTGCCTCCCTCACTCCGAATGTCAGACGGGCCTGTGATCCCAATTCTCAACCCTTTGAAAAT
The DNA here is from genome assembly GCA_024509875.1 of Oreohelix idahoensis. Lineage (NCBI taxonomy): Eukaryota > Metazoa > Mollusca > Gastropoda > Stylommatophora > Oreohelicidae > Oreohelix > Oreohelix idahoensis. The sequence continues at coordinate 56,559 of JAMPIV010011679.1, read as the reverse complement.
AAAGTTCATTCGTTCGTTCGTTCGAACACTTTGCGACAGTGCAGATATATTATGTCGCCGAAGATTTCCAGCTTGGAAACTTGATTGCATCTCTCCTTCCGTCCAAGAAGTGTATCAGATCATCATCAGGCAGATCAACTTGAGTGTACTCAGCACTGTGGATTGACTCCTGGCTGCGTTCTTCTAACGTCTTATCCGTCGAGACAGAGCGCTGTTGATCTCCCCTAGATGACCTCCCACAACCCTTTTTCGTTCGGTGGATTTTCATTCCTCTCTGAGTAGAGAATTCCCTACCACAGGCACATGGAAATTCCAGCCGTTGTTCAGAGCTCGAAGTCCGTGTTACGGGTCTGGTCGATTCCAATGAGGCGCCTGTGGATTCATCATTCTTTCCCCCCTTTTCGGTGAATCCTGGGGGCATCTATCATTTTTGGGTCCTGTAGCAATTGAATACAGCTTACGGGGTGCTAACCCGGTCAGCCGGTTTCTAGTCTTTCCTAGTGTCATCTGTCTTTCCAGAAGTCAGTCGGTCTTTTCCCGATCGTCACTGGTTTGACCATGTAACTATGATAGGGAACTCTTTACCGAGCGATACAACAGGAAGCAATCAGATCATCAGAAGAAGTCCCCCATCCGTCAAGTGTTTCGGCCCGATATACTCCTTTACACTCTAGGGGGGGGGGGGGCAGGCCCACCTGGGTCATGACTCCCAAGCGTCTCAGCCTCCTGTTGTCTTGTATCGAAAATGAACCCATTTCACTTAGGGTAGCAACTTTAATCCACAACTCCGCCAGCCGTGGAGGCAATTGTGAAAGTAACAAAGAGAAGACAAATTATTCCGTTCGTTCCGTCGCACAAACTGAGACACCATCACGAAGCCGACGAGTCTACCTACTGCGCGTTCGCCACTGAAATCGTAACCCTTCCTTCTCTGTGGCAACTGCGTTCTTGAAAAGTTTTCGTGCATGTTTCTTCTGTTTCCTAATTTCTTCTATTTTAATTTGTCTTCTGCTTTTTCGTGGTGGGTTACTTTCCCTTGCCTCCCTCACTCCGAACACTTTGCGACAGTGCAGATATATTATGTCGCCGAAGATTTCCAGCTTGGAAACTTGATTGCATCTCTCTTCCCGTCCAAGAAGGGTGTCAGATCATCATCAGGCAGATCAACTTGAATGTACTCAGCACTGTGGATTGACTCCTGGCTGCGTTCTTCTAATGTCTTATCCGTCGAGACAGAGCGCTGTTGATCTCCCCTAGATGACCTCCCACACCCCTGTTTCGTTCGGTGGATTTTCATTCCTCTCTGAGTAGAGAATTCCCTACCACAGGCACATGGAAATTCCAGCCGTTTTTCAGAGCTCGAAGTCCGTGTTACGGGTCTGGTCGATTCCAATGAGTCGCCTGTGGATTCATCATTCTCCCCCCCTTTTCGGTGAATTCTGGGGGTATCTATCATTTTTGGGTCCTGTAGCAATTGAATACAGCTTACGCGGGGCTAACCCGGTCAGCCGGTTTCTAGTCTTTCCCAGTGTCATCTGTCTTTCCAGAAGTCAATCGGTCTTTTCCCGATCGTCACTGGTTTGACCATGTAACTATGCTAAGAAACTCTTTACAGAGCGATACAACAGGAAGCAATCAGATCATCAGAAGAAGTCCTCCCATCCGACAAGTGTTTCGGCCTGATATACTCCTTTACACTCTAAGGGGGGGGCGGGCCCACGTGGGTCATGACTCCCAAGCGTCTCAGCCTGAGATATAGCTTTTTGAAGTTGGGCAAAGCTAGTGAAACAGGCTATAGACATGAATTTATTGAAAGCCTAGGCTCCTTGCGGAGTTTAAGGTAAATAATGATGAATAAATTTAATTTAAGCTTTGGCCGACACGCTGTATTTAGTTTTCTTAGCCTACTTGACCCTTTCTTCACACGCCTTCTTTCGCCCACTCACCATACCTTGTTCCTCATCCTTACACTTTTAATTAATTAATTAATTTTTTTTTAAGGAACCTTCTCTGTATGCTTGGGCCAAGCTTCTGGAGAGACCCTGGCGACCAGTGACGGCTCACTTTTTAGAGGTAGGACCATTTTTTTACGGCTGATTATGTGTGTCAAAGTAAACCCCATGCAAAAAAAAAAAACCGCAGTTTTACCTTGCATATCTCCAACACATAACTACCAACAGTAATAGCAGGCAGACCCAGTGAACACATTTTTGTAGTCGGTGGTTGTCTAATATGGTCTCTGAATAACATTATCCTATTGTCTGTTCAATATGTTATCGATCAGTATCGATATTGCATGTAAATGGAAGAACTGCTGGTAATCTTAACTGATGTCCGTACTGGTAATATTCTCTCTCTTCTCTCCCCCCCACCTTTAACAAAACAAAAAACTGCAGTTAATTAAACACTTGGATTATACCGATCAGAGAGCCAGGAAAAGATAGCACACATACACTGATCAGGCCTTTATATATGAGTTCAATCAAATTTACTGTTCGAGAATGGGCCTTTAGAAGCCGTACCACACCGGCCAAGAAACAAACATCACATACGCACATGCTAACACACCAGCAGTAGAACTGTAAACACGTGATTCCATTTGGCGTCTGTTGTCATGCATGTGGTATTTTGGCGCTGCTGATTGGCGTATATAAATTATTTATATGCGTATAAAAGTTTACTTTGACACAGATGGCAACTGAAAAAGAAAAAAAAAATTGAATGCTAGAGTCAGCCTGCAGCTGTTGATTTTGCGTGCACATGTCACCAGGGAAAGATGAAACATTAGAGTAGTACATTAGAGCCTCTGCTTGACAAACAAATCAAATTTTCGAGAGCCCCCACAATTCTGGTCTTTGAGCCCCATGCCAACTGGCGTTGGCAATCATGTCATTTCATTTCCTACAGTCTCTGATGTAATGAATCATTTATGGCTCCCCATATCAGGTTTACTGGAAGACTTACAGTACGGATCTTCTTTGTCTGATGCAATGTTTCCCCTGTTGTGGTTTTACTCACGAAGGAGCAATAGTTAAATATATCCTGAACCAGACCTTTACCTCAGATGTTGCTGTGGTTTCTTAGAATTCCTGCTCTGGCTAGTGTTTATTGACATTGGGCCAACATTTTTCGTTTCTGTGGTTTATCCGAACACTGTGATCACGTATTATATTGTTGTTGTAATTTTAAAAAGGTGGCGTTAATTCCTTTTATGAGAGAATGAATAAGAAACTTTTTTGGATAATTTTAGCCACTGTATTGGATTTGGGTGATGACAAACATCCATACATATCAAGATGCACAAACATAAATATACATTATAATTAATTTTTGTCAAAGTCAGATAAATTATTTCCATAAAATAATACGCAAGCCACTGTCATAGACAGTACTGAAAGTTCATATGATTGACGCACACCATGTAAAAACATGTCCTAGGCACCATCAGTATGTGCAGGCTGACTCTACTTGCCAGCCAATGGCTGCTACTCATCATCATTGTATGTCATGTGTGTTGTGTAAAACTGTCGTGTGTCTACTTTTGATGAGATAGAGCACGCAGTCATTCACCTCATCATTTATCATGTAAGCAGGGGCGAGCTGACTGTGTTCGGGGCGCCTGAGCAAGAAAGGTCACTGGCTCCTGCTTACTCATTCCACATTGATTTCTGGTTCAAAATGTCTTAAACCCCAGCAGTTCGCCCTCGGGCAGCGCCTGAACTCCCCAAATGCTCAGTCCGCCCCTGTATGTATATCATTATTCGCATTGGCATCGTTGCTTGTCACATACAAAAGCACAGTTATGCCCTGGTACCGTTTATGTTTGTGTAGTGTCTGTCATCAAATCCATGTTGTGCTACATTGGATAGGTCCAGTGGCGGTTTAGAAATCTACAAAACAAGAGGGTTACCTTACATTTTTAACTTATTTTTTATTTTCTCAGTTTATCAAAGCTTCTTCAAGGGCGAAGTGTCATTTCTGGAGCCTTTTTTAAAAATCTATATATTAAAAAAAAAGAAAAAAAGGAAGGGGTGAGGGGACGTCTTTGAATTAAAATGGCCCGACACGTTCTGTTTTAGATCAGGGCTTTTTAACCTCACACCTCCCATGAGACTTATTATGATGTCCATATCTCCCTTGAGACTGAATGTAATGCTCACACTTCCCCTCCTTCCTCAAATTAATCATAGAGCCAATCAAGACATAATTGCAGTTACCGCCGGGATTTAGCTTCTAGCCAATTTCTCACATATACAGAGAAAAATATAAAAAACAAATATATTACCTCAGTGAGACGACTGTTACTGTTTTAGGTCAGTAAGGACAGAAATTCGATCGGTAGTCTTGGACAGTTCATTTATTAATTCATTACCCTCCGCTCCCAAGGAGCATAGGTCGTCAACAAACACATGCCAAGTCCTCCTGTCACGTGCCATCATATCAAGTTCTTTCACGTTCTCCTGATCATTTTCACCTGTTTCCAGCTCTCTTCTCCATGTTCTCCATGTTCTTCTTGGTCTACCTCTGCCTCTCTTACCCTGGAGGTTCCAGAACAAAGAATGCCTTGTAATGCTACCAGCAGGTTTCCTCAGCGTGTGTCCTATCCATCGGCATCGTCTTCTTCTCATCTCTTGTTCCACTGGCACTTGTCTGGTTCTTGTCATCAGTTCCACATTGGTAAGGTCTTGGACAATGCTAGGGCACATTTCATGCCAGGCATCCAACCAGCTTCTAGCCTCAGTCTTCACGCTGACTAGCGTTGTATAGTTTGATTATAAACGTTACAATTTAATCCAATGATAAAGTAGTTGCAGTTAGTTTTCGGGGGGGGGGGGGGGGGGGCCTCTGTTTCACCTTTGCACTTCCTCTGGGGAGACAGGCGCAGGATAAGAACCCCTGTTTTAAATGGAGCATTTGTACCGTGTGAAGGAATTTATATAGATCACAGAGGTTCAAGTATTTTCATATGTATGACATATCTATATATACTGAAGCACATTAAAAACGCACCACCTGTATAATTCAGGAACAGAGTGTGAAATATAAATATAAGTGTTTACAAGTTTACATATTTGGAATCTTTATTCATTTTCCTATGAATCCATGCTGGTCATTAATTTGTACATTTGTGTCACAGAGAGTTTTATGATCAATAAATTTTCTATATATTCTTTCTTTCTTCCACCCGTGTCCTCTATTTTATTATCACTCTTTATCCTTTTCCTGTATTTTTTGCATTCGTTCGTTTGCGAAAAATATTTTCTTTCCCATCCTGACTTTGCCGTTTTCGTTTTCTCATTTAGAAACGCAGTAGATTACCTAACATGTCAGTCCCTTGCACGAGATGATTTTAGGTGGGAATTCAGTCTATCAGACATGAGAGCAGACAAATTGTCTACATTTGCACCTGTCACGCGAGTTTCCTTGGCTGCGTCGCTTGGTGAGGTATGAATCGCGCCAGACATGCTCGCTCAGAGCAGACAGAGTGTCTAGCATTTCTCATATGACACTCACACTCCACGGCCAGTTTTGGCGTAAGGTGCGAAGACGCACGTTTTGGCAGTTACGGCATGCGTCTAATTTAACGTAGGTGTTAAGAGCAGTGGAGACGATTTCGGGGTTTTGAAATAGCGCGTATCCTTTGTCTGGTTTAAGATATTAATCAGAGTTTTAAACTTGATTTCACTCATTCTCCATTTGCAGTAGACATGGTCACTTCGTTCTAGATACTTAAACTTATAAGTGAAACCCTTAGTTGTTTCGATGTGATACCGTAGTTCTGTGTTGAGGTAAATATTATATTATATATCTAATATTTTGTGAGTGATTAAGTGTTAAATCGCTTATTTATATTTCCCGAGTTCTTTTGTGCAGAGTGAATAATTTATAAGTCTGTTATATTCTCTAGCTGATGAGTTACAGTGGAAAAACAGAATAAATTATAATTTCTAGCTTAAAATCATGTAGCTATAATGAATTTAATTTAACTGCAAAATACTCAGTCGAGAATATTTTAAAACTAACTTATAACGGTTCATCATTGAGTGTTGACGGAATACGTATGTATTCCTGATTCGTGATGATTGATTTTTATATATAACTTATTTCACGGGAAAGTTTAAACGTCAAGTCAAGCCCTACACTTGCAGTTCAAAATGTAAGTTATATCGAGTACATAATATGTAAAATATTTCATATGTGTTTTTTTCTTTATTCAGTGAATACTGGGGTAACCAAACTTTGCCGGCGTTTAGTACAGAGACATACCTTTGAGAAACATAAACATTTTATATCTTTAACCACGTGGGTTTTCAAGTAACACCTGTCTTACAGGGCGTGTGCCTTCAGAGATAGACAGAATACCAATCCCACTAACGGTTTTTTTTTTGTAAAGAATAAATGCTTATACTGGACCTTTGAGCCAGATCATATTTCTTCACAAACTCTAATATACATGCTGCCTTGTGGCGAGAATAATTACAGAACAAAAACATTACCTTTTCCGACATTATTTGACCAAGTGTGTGGTGAACCAAGATTATTTGTTGAGAGAAGTCGTCCACCGGTTATTTTCCTAATTAAGGGAAACCTCGTGTTTCTGACACTGTGTGCCCGTTTAACTTTCTTACCCAAACTGATTCAAGTGACCTTAACAGAAATCTTAAAATTAAACTGGTGAAGTGAATGCTCCCCGGATGCAGTGGAAGAAACCTGTATTTGCAGAGCTGGGATTCTCTTTATCCAAAGAATACAGATTCACTGTAGAGAAGTGTCCTAAAGTTTGCGCCAGACCGCGAACTACAACATGATTTGTAGGTAAGGTTATGTGAGTCAGGGCCCTGATGAAAGAACCGAGTGAAAGTAGACTGAGGGATGTTCTTTGTTGATTCACCCACTTTGTAACTTTCCTTATGCAAGATTTGTTGCTAACTATATTTTCCTTAGGATAGACCATAATACTATCAAAGTCTGTTCATATTTTTTTAACAGGGGAATATGTATCTGTGTCTCTTTGGGGCTATCAATGTCTTCTAACGGGACTGTGGGCTATACATCGAGGGGAAGGATCATACCAACGGGTCTATCATTCTTGTAGCATTCCTTGATTTTTTAATGATTTTCTGTATATGCTTTGATGTAATTTTATATGTTGTGAGAGAAGTTTGTTATGATAATTAAACTACTCAGCATAGGTCTCACCGATATGCCAGAGGTTGACCTATCTAGGTTCATTAACTTCATTAACAACTTCCACCCTGCGATCCAATTTACCTATCACATCTCCACTGTCTCTGTTAATTTCCTTGATATTGTTGTCACCATTACTCCCCCCACCTCACCACTTCGGTGTACTACAAACCCACCGATGCACACGATTACCTCCTTTATACTTCCTCTCATCCTCCGGCTTGTCGGGACTCCTTGCCTTTCTCACAACTTCTCCGCCTCTGTCGGTTATGCCAAGATGATGACAACTTTCTAGGCCGAGCACAAGAAATATTGGACCGTAACAGACAGTATCCAGAAGATGTTCTTACCTCTGCCTTAGAGCGTATTCTCCCTATCTCACGTCTAGAGGCCCTCAAACCCCGCCAAAAAACCTCCTCTGATAGAGTCAAGTTAATAATGACCTATCACCCTCACAGCACTGCTGTCAAAAGGATCCTGTATCGCCACCTACCTCTCCTCCAAGCTGACCCAGTGGCGCGGGAAGCATTTAGTGAGCCACCCTTGCTGGCATATAGACGGGATAAAAATTTGAGGGACCTCCTAGTCCACAGCCGTTTGAAAACCGTCAACGATGGCCACTTTGGAACCAAGCCATGTAACCGTACACGATGTAAGACATGTCAGTATGTAATCGAAACACGTTCGGTCTCGTTCCCTAACGAAAAGTTCACCATCACCCATGGCTTCACATATGAGTCACGCAACGTCATTTATGCTATTATATGCAAACGTTGTACCATTACGTACATCGGCCAAATGGACACACGACTGGGCGACCGATTCTGCAGAAACCTCTACGACATTTCTCAGTTTAAATCCACATCTGTGGCCATCCACTTCAATGGCCCTGACCACCACGGTGCCACTGACATCCAGGTGACAGCCATCAGATCCTGTTCCTCTGACGCCAACAGTTGGTTTCGCCAGGAACAACGCCTCATCCATCTTATGGGTTGCCTCAAACCACACGGTTTGAATACCCAACATTCTTTTGTCTGAGACGCCTTTCTCTATCGAGTCCCAGTTGTTTTATGACTGTCTACTTTGATGCGATCACCCTTCTTTTATTTTTATTTATTATTACCATGCTTTTAATTTAATAATTTTATTTATTTATTTATTCATTTACTTATTATTATTATTATTAATATTAGAAAGAAAATGAAACAGGCCAAAGAAAAATGGGTAGCTGATCAATGTGAGTCCATTAATACGGGGCTAATAAAAGGTAACAGCAAGGCAGCTTTTGACACATTAAGAAAACTATCAAAACTCCAACAGCCCAGGGTAACTGTCATAGAAGATAGCAATGGGGCTCTGCTCAATGAAAAAACAGCTGTAATGAGAAGGTGGACAGAATATTGTAAAGAATTATATAACTGTAAACTTGACACTGACTTAGGCATATTAAACAACATTAAGTGCGAAAACAGGGAACTCGGAAATGCAGCAATATTACGGGAAGAAGTGGAAGAGGCTATATGTTTGATGAAAGGAGGGAAGTCACCGGGTGTGGATAATATCCCAGCAGAGCTCTTGAAATATGGAGGACCAGATATAGTAAAAATCATGACAACAATTTGCCAGAAGATATGGAGTACAAAAAAATGGCCAAAAGAATGGACGCAGTCATTAGTAATATCGCTTCCAAAGAAAGGAAATCTAAAAATGTGCAAGAACTACAGAACCATTAGCCTTATTAGTCATCCAAGTAAGGTGATGTTAAGGATACTTTTGAACAGAATAAAACAGAAATCAGAAGAAATCTTGTCAGAGGAACAGGCTGGCTTTAGACCAAAAAGAAGTACCTCAGAACAAATCTTCAATATTAGATTACTGATCGAAAAACATCTCCAACATCAACACGATTTATACCATAACTTCATCGATTTCACAAAAGCCTTCGATCAAGTCTGGCATGAAGGCTTATTGCAAATAATGAGAAAATTCAATTTTGATACCAACATCATAGATATCATTGAAGCACTATACAAGGACGCAAGCAGTGCTGTTTTTGCAAGCAACGACATTGGAGAATTTTTCAAAACAACTGTAGGAGTTCGCCAGGGATGTATCCTGTCACCAGTGCTCTTTAATATATATCTAGAACATATTATGCAGGAGGCTCTCTACGATTATAAATCAACCATTTCGATTGGAGGCCGACCTCTGTGCAACCTACGTTTTGCTGACGATATTGATCTGATAGCTGGATCAGAATCAGAACTTCAAGACTTTACCTCTAGACTGGAGAAAGTAACAAGAACGTATGGGATGGAAATTAATATAGAAAAAAGCAAGATATTGGTGAATAGCCATAAGAAACATGTTCCGACCAACATTATGTTAAATGGGCAAACGTTAGAAGAAGTTAACACCTTTAAATATCTCGGGTCCACTATATGTAGTGATGGAAGATCAAGTAAAGAAATCAAGACAAGACTTGAGATGGCCTCAGCTGCCATGACAAGGTTGAATGTGATCTGGAAAAAGTAACATCAGTTTTCCTGTGAAGATCAAATTATACAAATCACTTGTATTATCTATTCTCTTGTATGGGTGTGAGGGCTGGCTACTCACTGCAGATACGGAGTGAAGGATTCAGGCTTTCGAGCATAAATGTTATAGAAGAATTTTGCGCATTTGCTATAAAGAGCACAAAACAAATGTCTATGTTAGAGAGAAGATAAACACCTATGCAGGCCACCAAGAACCACTTTTGTCAATAGTGAAACGTCGAAAGCTTGCCTGGTTTGGGCATGTAACTCGTCATGACTCCCTTTCGAAAACGATCCTCCAGGGAACAGTCGAAGGTAAACGGAGAAGAGGAAGGCAGAGAAAATCCTGGGCTGATAACATCAAAGAATGGGCAGGACACGGTTTTTCCACACTTGTACGCATTGCTGAGGATAGAGAGCAGTGGAGGACCCTGTCTGCTGATGCTTCCACCATGGCACCCCTACGACCCATGACGGGTTACAGGTTGAGATGATGATGATTATTATAACTTTTTTTTAAAATTTGTTTATTTAATTTTAATTTTTTTATTTTTTTTTTAAATTTTATTTATTATTTTTTTTTCTTTATTAATTTTTTATTTTTTTTATTCTATTTTATTTATTTCTTTATTTATTTTTATTTATTTATTTGTTTTAAATTTATTTATTATTATTTTTATTATTTATATTTTTATATTTTTATTTTATATATATATATATATATATATATATATATATATATATATATATATATATATATATATATATATAGATATATATATATATATATATTTAAATTTATTTTATTATTATTATTTTTTATTTATTTATTTATTTATTTTTTTTCATTTTATTTATTATTTATTGATTACTTTTTTCTTTTTTTCTCACTATTTTCCAATCCTTGTTTTCATTATTTCTTATTTTTAATGTACTATCGACTTCCTCTTTCCGGTTTAGTGGCAGCCATCTTGCTTCACATGTGACTGGACTTAATATTAAGGGAGTTTTTTTCTCTTATTTTTATACTTTCATGTTCTCTACTTAATTTTCATTTTCTTTCCCTCCTGTCTCTTGTTTGTCTGTCCCTGACGAAGGCCTTGTGGCCGCAACGTAGGTTTTTCTTGTCCTTCTCCTTGTAAGACGTATTGCTATTTGTGTGTGTGTGTTTTTTTTTTTTCAATAATTATTCCAGCGTGTCGGTCAGTTTCATTCCAAAATATCTATATAATCACTGTTATAGTTTTCCCACGTCTGTGTGTTTAACTGTCGTCACTTGAATGTGTGTGTGCACGTGAGTGGTAATATGAGGGAAGGTCAAAAAGTAATGCCTCCTATTTTTTATGTATATAAATACTGCATCGGTGTGCAATTTGTAAATTTAGCGGGATTCCTCAAACACTCTTCTGCACTGTATAGCATTACCAACCTGTTTCAGTAACAGGTGGCACCACTGTAACAGTTTAAAAATGGCTGCCAACGACGTTCGGTTAAAACAACGTTATGTCATAGAATTCCTCAATGCTGTAGGCGAGACCCCAATTCGCATCCACGAACGTTTGAAGAATGTTTATGGAGATTCAACAGTGGATGTTAGCACTGTCCGACGTTGGGTACATCATTGTGACGAAGCTGAAGTAGGTCAATCCTCAATGGCTGACGCAAAGCAGACTGGCCGTCCGTCTACCGCAGTGACTCCACACAACATTCATCGAGTTGATGGCATCATTCGTGGTGACCGTCGAGTAACACTGGATGAACTTTCTTCCATGTTGTCCATTAGTAAAGGCAGTGTCCAGAACATCATTAAAGACCTGGGTTATTCAAAAGTTTGTGCACGGTGGGTACCCAGAATGTTGACAGACAGACAACATCGCCGACAAGAAAGAAGTTCAAAAGTTCACCATCTGTAGGTAAAGTTATGGCCTCCGTGTTTTGGGATGAGAAGGGTGTGATTCTTCTCGACTTCTTGGAACAGGGAAACACGGTGAATGCAGACCGTTACATTGAAACTTTGAAGAAGCTTAGAGGTCGTCTTCGGCGACTTTATCCATTAAAAGGTCAGAGAACTGCACTACTGTTGCACGATAATGCCACGCCACACACCGTTAAACGCACCATTGATGCGATTGTAGAATTTGGCTGGACATTATTACCACATCCCCTTTACAGTCCCGATCTTGCACCTTCTGACTTCCATCTGTTTGGACCACTGAAAGAAGATCTTCGCGGACATTACTTTGAGGAAACCAAGACCCTTAAACGCGCTGTACGCCAGTGGTTTAGGAAAAAGGACACAAATTTTTACCGTGCGGGGATACATGCTCTTGTGAGAAGATGGACAAAAACTGTAACAAATAACGGAGACTACATTGAGAAATAAATTTTTGAAGTTCAGACTTGGGGCTACATTTCAATGTGAATTTTATCTGTTTTCTTGCCTATTGAATGAAATTAACAATTACGAAACATTACTTTTTGACCGTCCCTCGTATATATATTAATATATGTATAGGTGTTAGACTGTCTGACTACTCTAAATCTGTCGTAGAAGATAGGTGAGAGAGAGAGAGAAGATTTCTCGATCTCAGAGACAGCCTCTATCACATTCTACCATCTCACTCGTGGAAATCTTTTCTACTACTATCTCTCACTGTGACTATCACTCATTCTAATCTATTCAGAAGGGACCAACCCAAGTCTTAATTCCCCTATCAAAAATCTACGACAAATGGGGACTCGTTTCCGGAAATTAAACTGAAAATCCTGAGCAAATACGACAAATGTGGTCTCGTCCGAAGGATTTTTGAACTTAGAATAGGAAAACGAGTTCGACAAATGTGGACTCGTCTAACGGGATTTTGAGTTTAGAATAGGAAAACGAGACGACAAATATCAGCTCGCCTGTAATTTTCTTTATTCTGATATAGAGAAAGAGTGTGATATTTTGTGAGTTGTTATATCTTTAAAAATAATTTTTTCCCTAGACTAACGATCTGTTTATGGGCGTGCTGACCACACAATTAATAACTGTTTTTCCACAGCATTTGGAGTAATATACAAGCTTGACAGCGGCTCCGCATGGAACACACAAGTCTCTGAAGGAAATTCCGGGGAATCAAGTCCCATTCACGTGTAAGAGCAGCTTCGGGCTGTTGCAGATTAGCTGGAGAACCTTGCCTGTAGACTGCGTCCAAGCTCGTCCCACAGATGTCCTATAGGGGACATGTCTGGTGATAGGACAGGCCAATCAACCGTCACAATGTTCTGCTGCTGTAGATATTGCTGCGTAATGTATGCGGTATGCGCACGTGAGTTATCCTGCTGGAGAAGCTGCAAGTCTGGATAATTTGTGAACGCAGGAGCAACCAATGCATCCAGAACCTCATCTTGATATGTCACAGCATTAACATTTCCACGGAAGACGTGAAGAGGCAAGTGATGGTGAAAACTGAATCCTCCCCAAATGTGAATACTGCCACCTCCAAATCGGTTGTACTGACGAACACAGCAATCTGCAAAGCGCACTCCACACGTTGCCAAATCCGCATACGTCCATCAGCAAAGGATATGTTTAATCTGCTCTCGTCAGTGAATAGGACAGCATTCCACTGCATTCTAGTCCATCTGACATGTTGCTCTGCCCATTGCAGGCGCTGCTGACGATGTCTGTGAGACAAGTTTGGCCCAACATAAGGTCGTCTTGCAGTAAGGCCTGTAGCTCTGAGTCGTCGTATGACTGTCATTCAAGAGACTTGCCCATGTATACCCACTATTGCTCTTGCTGTTTGACTTTGCCGAGAGAGAACGATTCCTTTGGTGATTCAGCACAACATGAAAATCTTGCGCAGGGGTAGTAACTCGTGGTTGGCCACTCCGAAGTCTGTCCCGGGCACTGCCAGTGGTTCCTTAACGTTCATTGAGACGTACAATAGTGCTGTGGTGGCAATTCATCCTTCTGGCATTGGCCCTTGAGCTCATTCCGGTCTCCAACATACCAATGGCTCGTTGGCAGTCGTTTTCAGATAGTCGTGGCATTTCAAGCACATGTACTGGGTGTTTTGTCTCAACGGCCTTTTTATACCGAGTATATTGCCACAACGCGTACACATTTTCAGGGTCATAGCTGTTGGGAATCGTGTTGCACGTGTTACTTTTATTGTTTTCATGTAGTCTGTACACAAACCCGTGGGTTGAATCATGCACTTTCCATTCCAGCAGCCATTCGCTCTCTACCTCATGACAAACACGGGGGAAATCCATTCCCACACTTTTTTTTCCAGCTTCCCAGCATCAGTATATATACGCGGGGCGTTCAGAAAGTAATGCACCACATCGTTTTTCTCAGCTAATAATAAAGATAGAAGCATGACATTTTGCACACTTCAAATATGGCATGTGCCAATTGTGTGCACCAAATTGCACCGCAATCGGCCAAATAATACAGCTGCCCTAAACCGTTGAAATGGAGCGTATTAGCAACTTGCGTTATATACAGCGAATTGTGATAGAATTTCTTGTTGCACAGAAGGAAACAGTTGTGAATATTCGCAAGCGTCTATGTGATGTGTATGGAAGTTTTGCAGTCGACAGGAGTATAGTCAGTCGCTGGGTTCAGAGAATCAAAGAATCAGGAAGTGGAGATACAGAGATTCTTGATCGGCCGCGCTGTGGACGTCCTGCCACATCCACCAACGCAGAAATGTTGAAATGCTCTGAGGGCATTATTCTTACTGATAGGCAAATCACTACTCAACAATTGCCCTTACAGCTGTCGGTCAGCATTGGTAGTGCAAATGCAGTTATAAAAACTCTCGGATTTTCTAAGGTTTGCGCAAGATGGGTTCCTCGAAGTCTCACAAATGACCACCGATTGCAAAGCAAAGCAATTTCTTCTGAATTGTTGGAGCGTTTCAATGCTGATGGAGAGAACTGTTTGGCTAAGATCGTTACAGGTGATGAAACCTGGGCACATCATTTTGAACCTGAGACAAAAAGACAGTCAATGGAGTGGCATCATCCGCAATCACCACGAAGAAAGAAATTCAAGACAATTCCTTCAGCTGGAAAGGTCATGATCACTGTCTTTTGGACATTGAAGGTGTGATTCTTGTGGACGTTATGCCAAGAGGAGAGACAATCAATTCACAAGCTTACATTAAGACATTGAAAAAAACTCAATCAACGTTTTCGCAGAGTTCGGCCGCACAAGAATCCAGCAGACCTGCTTCTCCTTCACGACAATGCGCGCCCTCACACAAGTCTGGCAACACGGGAAGCAATCACCAAATTGGGTTGGACTGTACTACCCCATCCACCCTATAGTCCCGATTTGGCACCCTCTGATTTTCATCTATTTGGTCCACTTAAAGATGCACTCCGTGGGACAAGGTTTGAAGATGATGAAGGAGTGATTCATGCAGCGAAGAAATCTGGTACGGGCTAGGAATACATGCACTTGTTTCGCGCTGGCATAAAGCCGTGTAGTAAAATCTGCGAGAATAAACGCTCAATTCAGTACGATTTTAGGCATAAAACGATAATAAATACATTAGCCCGATTGTGTCTGACGGTGATGGTCTCACACGCCAGCATAACGCTGCCTTTTGTGCAGTGCTAAAGCCTATAGAACGCTCCCACGAGAAAAAAATCTAACACGCGTTTTAGTTTCAGTTTCGAAAAAACGTACTACTAATATTTAACATTTTGACCGATCTGCTCCATACACGTTTGCAGCCTAGCATTATAATTAAAGATTTGTTAGAAATGTAACGCTAACTGCTGTCTGTAGTAACGTAATCTGTCAACAGTAATGTAAAATTTGGTAGTTTTTTGGACTTTTCCCAGTAGAAATAACAAGACGACTGTAATACTTTAACACAAAAATGCTACCAACGCATGCAAACCCGCGTCGTTCTGCACGCGAGACTAATAGTATAAACACACTGTGGCAAAGCCAACCGAGGCAAAACACACAGACAGTTTTATTTCCTCTAGCGGTAGTATTGTTGACGTCACAACAACAAGTAGTTATTTGAAAAATACAGGCTGGCGAGGTGAAGGAGAGAAGGGAATATGGCCGCCTTGTGTAAAATATTTAATTGACGATGACCGGTGACAAAATTGAAAATCTAAAACCATTAGGAAGTTCCCCATAAATATTATATGATAGTATGACGTAAAGTTCGCTGAGTAAGAATGTACTTTCAATAATATGATAGTCCCAGTATTAGAGAAGTTATTGAAGAAATACTAATATCTACGAACGCTCGACCAGACAGACTGGCGTCCCTGCTTATGTTTTTTGTAACGTTAGGGGGACGTGAGCTTGGGAAAGGCAGGGAGGTACATTCAAATTCGCTTGGGTACACAGAGTATGAATGGGAAAAGGGAGCGGTAGGAAAATATAATCCTAAACGTTATATCTTTTTGTATTGGGCATGACAAAAGCAGACTGGCCAATCGACCACCAGACGCAGAAATTATTTGAAATTATTTTGGTTTTTCATTCAAACTGCTTTTTAATTCAAGTAGTAGAACGTTTCGATTGGTCAGTGTTAGTAAATATTAGCAAAAGGCTTTGACTATTCATTGCCAGTTGAAATAAAAATTTTATTCAGATACGCTGAGAAACAGCTGTGTTAATTTTAAACTTAAATAAAGAATAAATTCACAGTCTGTGCAGTTCGGAGGAAGCTGAGGCCATTTCTTCACAAAGTCAGCGTCATTTGTTTATGTATTTCTTGATTGTGAGGGTCTATGTTCCTGTTGCCGGCTGGTGACAGGAAACCTACTGAGTACAAATAAACGCCAACCAGTCTCCAACCAGACTTATATGCTGTCGAAGATAACAGTAGGAGCTTTGGCGAGTGGTGAAATTGAACTTTTCTGCAACTACACATTGAAATATCTTTCACCAAGGACTCCCAGGTGATGAGTTAGACATCTGGGGCATCTCTGACAGTTTCTTGTGTTTCAAAACAATACACAGGACGTTTATGGGGGTAGGATGAACTACAGCCCTCATCTACAGTGACTCTCCCTTTAGATGAATAAAGTGAACTCTTTTAATATTTCCTACAGGAAAGACATATATAAATACATATTAACATTTTAGTTATTGGGCAAATTGTCCCAAAAATTTAATTGTTCTTTTCTGTAAACTATCTTGTCCTTATTTTCAAAGACCTGTCCAAAAAGACATAACTGGACAGGCACATTAAAAATTGTAAAAAGAAAAGTTAATTTTTAAAGAAAAACTTAACCACTGGTTTTATTCACTTCCTCATAGCAAATTAAAGTGTTTTGTGTATGTACCATCATTTCATTTCTCCCCTAGACACTAGGTACATCATACACCATACACTAGAGCCAAAATAGTGACCGTATTGAGATCTAGGGAGGTAGCGTTAGGTACCCTGCACATAATTCATCATCATCATCTATTAGAGTCAGGGGCCTACATGTGCTTGACCTCACACGGTTTATGCAGACACCTATTTCATTCTTGTTAGGATACCATCATAACCTCCCCAGCAAAATCAAACATTGCTACATAAATTGGTAGGCTTGTCCGGGCATTTGAATTTCTCCTAGTACTACATACATTGGGGTCTGGGGTTTAGCATTAACATCATTCTATTTTCCCAGGGAATCCCTATAAATAGTATTGCCCAAGATTTGGGAAGTCAAGAAAGTGTCAGAACCCAGAATTAATTAATAACTTAGTACTTAGAAAGTTAGTTAGAACATTTGCATTTATTAGAATGGCAGATCTGGCCAAGTTTCGCTCTGCGGCTGTGCAGACTGCTAAAGAAATGAATATGGAGGGACAACTTTTGATTGACTACGTCACCTCAGAATGTGACAAATTTATTACTAGGGAAGAACATAGGTTAGCTGAGGAAAGGAAAATGCAATTAGAAGATGCTAGGGAGATTAAGAGGCTGCAGTTGGAGGAGAAGAAACTTGAGGCTGAGGCAAAGAAACTTGAGGCTGAGAAGGAGGAAAAACGTCTACAGAGGGAGGCGGAACGAGAGAAAGAAGAAAGGAGATTGGAGGCGGAAAGGGAAGATAAAAGATTACAAAGAGAACATGAGATACGACTAAGGGAGTTAGAGCTGCAAGGACATGCTCCTGAAAATGGAACTAGCCCATCCACTTCCGACTCAGCTGCAAGCCAGGGGGCCTCCTTATCAGCCATGGGGTTCCATTTAGACTATTTTGTGGAAAAGGATGATGACATTGAGTCATATTTAAGCAGATATGAAGTATTAGCCATTACTTATGGGTTAGAAAGAGAAAGATGGGGGGTAAAGTTGTCTCAGGGCCTTCGGGGAACAGCTTATGAAGTGTTTTCTAAAATGAGCAGGGATGACCAAGACAACTATGACATGTTGAAGCAAGCTCTCCTGTTAAGATACGAAAAGAACGGAGAGTTTTATAGAAAGAAATTTAGGAATGCCAGGCTACTGTCGGGTGAGACCTATCACCAGTTCTCCGCCCGGTTGGAGACGTATTTGGAGAAATGGGCTTCTTTGGGGAAAACCCAAGATCTCAAAGAGATGATACTCATTGAACAGATGAGAGAGTCCATGGCTCCAGACATGAGAAAGTTTCTCATGGAACAGGGCGCGGAGAGGCTGGGTGATATAATAAATGTCGCTGAAAGGTATCAGGCAGCCCCTGCAAAGGTAGCTGGCATCAAGAAAAAACCAGTAGATCAGTATAAGGCTCCTCAAAATTATAATAAATTTGATAACAGAAGTAAGCAGAACTTTGATAGGCCTCGAAATGAGTTTAAGAATAGACCCTCACAATTCAATGATAGAAGGAATGATGAAAGAAAACCTTTTAACCAAGGAAAGAGGTATTGTAAAAATTGTCGGATGGACAACCATAACACTGAAAATTGTGGAAGGAGACCTGTAGTCATGGCCACGCTTCAGGTCAGGTCAACTCCTAGAAAGGAGGAGGAACCACCAAAAACAATGTCTCGTAAACAGTGGAGAAAAGCACAGGCTGAAGATAGGTCACTTAAGCCGTGTTTTAAGAAACTCCAAAAACTACATACCCCTCCTAGGAAAGGAGAATTCTATTTGGACGATGGACTGCTTTGCCGGGCGGATAAAGCAGGATCATCCAAGTGTGGACAGGTAGTAGTGCCATCGAAATATAGGGCACAAATTATGAGACAAACACATGTTCTAGATGGTGAACACCAGAAGATGGGTACCACATTCAAAAGAACATCTGCTGGATATTTCTGGCCCGGAGAAGTTGAAGACATAAGAAAATTTGTTAAGGCCTGCGAACAGTGCAGCCCGAAAAACTCCACAGGGTGGAAAGATGCAAACCAAATGCAAGAGAAGCATTATGGCAAACCTGGGCCAGAAAATAAAGAGGGAACACCCACACGTGGGAAAATGAATCAGGACCTAGACACGCCACGCGGCAAACTTAGGCCTGGAAAGAAATATAATTATAATAAAGTGGACAGAGGGGAATGGGAACCCCCTTTTCACAGACAGTCCTCACTCGAATGTTTTACAATGGCTACTATGCAGTGAGTACAAAGAACTGTTATACCCCAGAATAAGCCGACAATCCCTCGGTCGGACTTATATAAACTGGAGGAAGAAAAAAGAGAGCGAAGTTCTCTCAATTTGAATTTGAACCTGAGGGGAGACAACCCCAGGAAACGAATTGGTAGTGGAAGGTTCTTATGTGATGACAAAAGGAAGAAAAAGTCCCCACCACCACACTTCCCATTTCAAGATAATTATCGGGGGCCATTCCAAAAGTAACCCGCAACCCTGTTATTTGGGAGGCCAATAAAAGGTCCTCTTGAAGCATTGTTAAGGACCTGGACAGATGAGAAGGCAGAGGAGACTGTTACCTCATCATATCAATATGTGAACGAACTGACCACTCGTCTAAAAACCAGTTGGAAACTGGCAAATGATAATTTGAGACAAGCCAGGAAAAAGCATGCTGCTTATTATAATAAAAAAGCGAAGGATAGGGAGCTTGCTGTAGGGGAGAAGGTACTTCTTCTATTGCCAGGCAGCAACAATAAACTTCAGATTGGATGGCAAGGGCCATACACAGTTTTGGAAAAGGTATCCAGAACAAATTACAAGATAGACAAAAAGGGAAAGGAAAAAGTCTATCATGTGAACCTTTTGAAGAAATATCTGGACAGATAAATCCAGGAAGGAACACATCTAATGGCCTTGTCTGTCGCAACCGAAATGAAGAATGACCCTCTCACCTCATTTGAATATCCACTGAAAACCAGTGAAACGTTTGCACAGGTAAAAATCAGTAATCACCTGACAAAAGGACAGAGGGAGAAGGTTCAACAGGTCCTTGAGAAACATACAGATGTATTAACGGATAAACCGGGACACACAAATTTACTGGAATATGATATGAAACTACTAGACCCAGCACCTATCTGTATGAGGCCCTATTCTATTCCTTTTGCTAAGGAAAAAGCTTTGAAAGAGGAGATTGATTATTTGTTACAAGAAGGGATTATTTCTCACAGTGAGTCTCCTTATAGTTCCTGTGTGGTTTTGTTGCGGAAACCATCGGGAGAACATAGACTGTGCATCGATTACAGGAAACTGAATGCTGTCACAGAAGGTCAGGTGAATCCATTACCTGATACTACTCAACTATTTGCCAGGCTGAACAAGGTAAAATATTTTTCTAAGGTGGATCTTAGCAAAGGCTATTACCAAATTCCAGTAAAGCCTGAGGTTCGACCTTATTTAGCTTTTAGCACCTCGGAAGGTCATTATGAGTTCAACATGTTACCGTTTAACGGGCTGATCACCCGTTTGCCAGTCACTTCGATTACGGAAACAACAGCAAATGGATTGATTTGCCGTTGCCCTAAAGACGCCAATGGGCGTGATGGGAAACAATGGCAAAGAAAACCTATCTGCTGTTGCCCTAAGACGCCACTAGGCGTAATGGCCACTGACTGCTTTGACGGTCGGTGGCTAAGGACGGAAGAAGAAGAAGAATGTTACCGTTTGGGTTTTAAAATGCCCCGAGTGTGTTTTCTAGGATGATGCGAAAATTGCTGGATCCCCTGAAAAATCCATGTATTTCGAATTTTATGGATGATATCCTCATTGCTACGGAAACATTTGAGGAACACGTTATCTCTTTGAATATGCTGTTTGATAGACTCAGAGAGGTTAACTTAACCGCTAGGTCCACAAAATGTTGTATTGGTTGTAAAGAGTTGGAATTCTTGGGACATACGGTACATCAGGGTAGCATGACCCCTGATCCCAAGAATCTGGACAAATTGAAAAGAGCACCTAGACCAAAAACAAAGAAAGATGTTCGATCTTTCGTTTCGTTGTGTGGTTTCTACCAAAAGTACATTAAACATTTTAACTCTATATGTGCTCCTCTGACGGATTTAACTCGCAAAGGTCAACCTGATACAATAAATTGGTCAGCTCAGTGTGAATTGGCTTACCAGGAGTTAAAAGAAAAACTCACAAGCAGGCCAGTATTGCAATTGCCTGACTGAATCAAGAATTTATCGTGAGAAGTGGCGCAAGCAATGTGGGGCCTAGGCGCTACATTGTTGCAAAGGTCCTCCTCAAAAGATGGAGAATTGAACCCAGTCGAGATTATAACCTGCACATGCATGCATGTTTTTAAGATGGGAGGTGTGTAGTAAAATCTGCGAGAATAAATGCTCAATTCAGTACGATTTTAGGCATAAAACGATAATAAATACATTAGCCCGATTGTGTCTGACGATGATGGTCTCACACGCCAGCATAACGCTGCCTTTTGTGCAGTGCTAAAGCCTATAGAACGCTCCCACGAGAAAAAAATCTAACACGCGTTTTAGTTTCGGTTTCGAAAAAACGTACTACTAATATTTAACATTTTGACCGATCTGCTGCATACACGTTTGCAGCCTAGCATTATAATTAAAGATTTGTTAGAAATGTAACGCTAACTGCTGTCTGTAGTAACGTAATCTGTCAACAGTAATGTAAAATTTGGTAGTTTTTTGGACTTTTCCCAGTAGAAATAACAAGACGACTGTAATACTTTAACACAAAAATGCTACCAACGCATGCAAACCCGCGTCGTTCTGCACGCGAGACTAATAGTATAAACACACTGTGGCAAAGCCAACCGAGGCAAAACACACAGACAGTTTTATTTCCTTTAGCGGTAGTATTGTTGACGTCACAACAACAAGTAGTTATTTGAAAAATACAGGCTGGCGAGGTGAAGGAGAGAAGGGAATATGGCCGCCTTGTGTAAAATATTTAATTGACGATGACCGGTGACAAAATTGAAAATCTAAAACCATTAGGAAGTTCCCCATAAATATTATATGATAGTATGACGTAAAGTTCGCTGAGTAAGAATGTACTTTCAATAATATGATAGTCCCAGTATTAGAGAAGTTATTGAAGAAATACTAATATCTACGAATGCTCGACCAGACAGACTGGCGTCCCTACTTATGTTTTTTGTAACGTTAGGGGGACGTGGGCTGGGGGAAGGCGGGGAGGTACGTGAAAATAGGCTTGTGTACACAGAGGAAGAATGGGAAAGGGGAGCGGTAGGGAAATGTAAATCCTAAACGTAATATCTTTTTGTATTGGGCATGACAAAAGCAGGGCTGGCCAATCGACCCCACCAGACGCAGAAATTATTTGAAATTATTTTGGTTTTTCATTCAAACTACTGCTTTTTATTCAAGTAGTAGAACGTTTCGATTGGTCAGTGTTAGTAAATATTAGCAAAAGGCTTTGACTATTCATTGCCAGTTGAAATAAAAATTTTATTCAGATACGCTTAGAAACAGCTGTGTTAATTTTAAACTTAAATAAAGAATAAATTCCCAGTCTGTGCAGTTCGGAGGAAGCTGAGGCCATTTCTTCACAAAGTCAGCGTCATTTGTTTATATATTTCTTGATTGTGAGGGTCTATGTTCCTGTTGCCGGCTGGTGACAGGAAACCTGCTGAGTACAAATAAACGCCAACCAGTCTCCAACCAGACTTATATGCTGTCGAAGATAACAGTAGGAGCTTTGGCGAGTGGTGAAATTGAACTTTTCTGCAACTACACATTGAAATATCTTTCAACAAGGACTCCCAGGTGATGAGTTAGACATCTGGGGCATCTCTGACAGTTTCTTGTGTTTCAAAACAATACACAGGACGTTTATGGGGGTAGGATGAACTACAGCCCTCATCTACAGTGACTCTCCCTTTAGATGAATAAAGTAAACTCTTTTAATATTTCTTACAGGCAAGACATATATAAATACATATTAACATTTTAGTTATTGGGCAAATTTTCCCAAAAATTTAATTGTTCTTTTCTGTAAACTATCTTGTCCTTATTTTCAAAGACCTGTCCAAAAAGACATAACTGGACAGGCACATTAAAAATTGTAAAAAGAAAAGTTAATTTTTAAAGAAAAACTTAACCACTGGTTTTATTCACTTCCTCATAGCAAATTAAAGTGTTTTGTGTATGTACCATCATTTCATTTCTCCCCTAGACACTAGGTACATCATACACCATACACTAGAGCCAAAATAGTGACCGTGTTGAGATCTATGGAGGTAGCGTTAGGTACCCTGCACATAATTCATCATCATCATCTATTAGAGTCAGGGGCCTACATGTGCTTGACCTCACACGGTTTATGCAGACACCTATTTCATTCTTGTTAGGATACCATCATAACCTCCCCAGCAAAATCAAACTTTGCTACAAGCCGTACAAGTTGATGGGGATTATGTTGAATAATACCGATGTTTACATGACATATCCATAAATTTCATGCTTTTTGAATAAACAGCTCCTGGAAAAAAAACGATGTGGTGCATTACTTTCTGAACGCCCCTCGTAATAGTGGTGCGTTTTTAATGTGCTTCAGTATATATCTTATTTTCATTCCGTGGGTAGAATAATTGCCATTTGTGTAAATCTCGCCGTTGGTGTACTTGTATCCCGAACTTTTCTGCAGGTTTGATTCACTCATCATCTTGTGTTCAACATGAAAGTTAATTGAAACACTTAAAATATGTTACCTCTGTTAACTATAATTTTTTTCCCTTTGACTTTTAGTTCTGTGTGAAGCATAGATCTTGTACACAGTTACTTTTTTATGTACTTGCATTTTTAGGGGTAGCTGGAAACGAAGTTTTTTGGTAAATTCATATCCTATTGAAAACTGGTTCCCCGGCGTTCAATGCTTGTATTTGTCGCTTTCTCTGCCCCCACCTGAAAAACATACAAAGAAACAGACAAAAACTAATTTTCCACACTACATAATGTAAACCACCACGGAAATTGTAATCTAAAATTTGATCTGCCTCTGACATGTTGCCCAGACAAGGTTTGTGTCACTTCTTACTAGTATGAAAGTAAGTCCCATCTTTCCCGCACCAATTATTGTCATTAGGGATGTCTGGGTTGTTAATGTAGCTACACTGCATGACTACATATATACTGTTCAAAAAAAGAAACGCAACATTATTGCAGTGGTAATGGACACCAAATTTCAAACTTGTACCAAAATTTTATTTTACAGAATTAATGTTTCACTCTTGGCATGAAGAAACTTTCAGACTTTAACAATGAAATGGTGTTCATTAAATTTTTTTTTTTACTTTTATTCTTTGCGACTGAGGCCTCCGTTTCAGTAAGGTGTATGACCTCCTCTGGCCTCTATCAGAGAACGACATCTCCTTGACATGGATCCGATTAGCCGTTGGATCTGTTGTTGTGGGATGGCTGCCCACTCTTCACGCAGTGCAAGAGACAACTGTCGGAGATTGGCTGGAGCCACGTCTCGCTGGCGGAGTCGTCTGTCGAGTTCATCCCATAAGTGTTCTATGGGGTTCATGTCTGATGACATGGCTGGCCACGGAATGGTCTGGACGTTGTAGTCAGCGAGGAACTGGGTGTTGAGTTGTGCCATCTGAGGTCGAGCGTTATCCTGCTGAAAAATCGACCCTCGTGCAGCCAGAAGTGGAAGGACGTGAGGACGAAGAATTTCAGCGAAGTATCGTTGGGCATGCAGGCGTCCTTCAATTTGCACCAGGTCACTTCTTCCCATGAAGTTGATCGCCCCCCACATCAGTACACCTCCACCACCAAGTGGAGGAGCCTCATTAACGCTGTTCTGGGCGTAGCACTCATGGATTCTGCGGTAAACTCTTCTCCGTCTATCGTGTCGCTGGAGCACAAAAAATGATTCATCACTAAACCAAACCCGTCTCCAGTCATTCCCAACGGTCCATTGACGATGCTGGTTCGCCCACTGCAGTCAGTTTTGGCGATGCGGTCCGTAAGAACAGGACCTCTGTAGGGTCTTCTAGCCCAAAGACCAGAGTCGTGCAGCCGGTTCCTGACCGTTTGATCTGGAATTCGACGAGCTGCTGACATTGACTGGACTGTGGAGGACGCAGATGCAAGTCGATTCCTGAGGTGACGCAGCCGTATGAAGCGGTCTTCGGCAGGAGTTGTGACTCTGGGTCATCCACTGCGCGGCCGGTCTGCCACTGAGCCAGTTTCTTAAAATCGCCTCCAAAGGTGACTAATGGTGCTTCTAACCACATTAAATTGTCTGGCCACTACACTTTGTGACTGTCCAGTCTGTAAACGTCCAATGATGATGAGTCGTTGTTCTGTAGTGAGATGAGCCATACTTGCGCATTGAATTCTCAACTGAATTTATTCGAGGAGCGTCAATCTTTTATAGGCATTCAATAATATGGTCAGAGAGTTTTGTGTTCAGTAAATTTCGCGGATTCTCATGAACCCGTCAGGAGTTATTGTCAAAAATGTTGTTTTTACCTTGACCTCTTTCATCGCCTTACGAATCATGAGGTGAGTACAATTCAGGTAACCACGAGAAGTTAATGACCAGGTGGACACAGTCGATAGGTTGACTGATGTCCAATCAGCGAACATCTTTTATAAAAGTAACATCAAAAAAGTTGTGTTTCTTTTTTTGAACAGTATAGATTCTGTAGTTACAGCGTTTCTTGTAAAATTGCATTACGTGTCTTTGGACACTTCACCACTCGTCACAGCCCCGAGTAATCGTATCAGTGTGATGGCTTCGTGGTTTGTACGTTAACGACACAGCAGGGCACTGTCGAACAAATTGATAGTGTATAGGATGATCTTTCACCCGTGTGTTACCGGGGCCCGAAAGGGGAGCAAAGAATAGTAACACTGTCCCCTGCCAAGCATGTCGTAGAAAGCGACTAAGGAGGGTTGGGCATGGGGCCGGTTACCCCATCCTGTAAAAAAAATTTAAACCACAAAAAACTTCAACAAATATGGACAAGTCAAATAAAGGAAATATGGCACGTGACAGGGGGACTTGGCATGTGTTTGTTGAAGGCCTATGCTCCTTTGGGAGCGGAGGGTTATGAATGAATGAATAGGATGATCTTTGGTATGTTTTTCTGACATGCTGACGATTCTTGACGTTCACCATCGGTCAACTCCGTCGTTTTCTGTATGTGTCATAGTTGCGTAACCTAGGACCCCGTTTTTGTAGCGATGCGGTAGGTGTCTGCTGCAGTAGCTATGCTCCATTGTATGAAAAACAATAGCTGATTTTCTTATTTGTCTGTCTTGTTGACTCTAAGTGTTGTATTATTATTATTTTTTTTTTTTCAGAATGCCAATAAACTTCGTCTCTGAGCAAATTGTTTGTCGCTTATAGACTTCTGTTTTTCAGCGCGCCGTCCTACATTACTATCTAACCTTTGTCACCTTCTTGTTACAAGACATTATTTACCTTGTGGTTTGTTTGAGTAGTTTTGTTATCAACCTCTGCCATCATGTATGACGGAGAAATTAACGCTCATTTTAGCGGTATATAACTAACCATTGGCTGTTTGCTGGTCTGTCGCAGTTTACGAGGCATTTGGTTTAGTGTAATTATGTAAATTAAAAGAGTAAACAATACGAAAGAATTTTCATACATAGTGGTGCTCTTTTCTATAAACTGATATTAGATAACCGAGCAACGCCGGGTACTTAAAGCTATCCTTTAAACAGATCACAATGTAAACATTACAACACGCCACAGTCTCGTCTCCACCTTTTCTTGCAGGGAACATCACAGACAGCAGTCCAAGGCAGTGACCGTTGTTGGAATACTTTGTGATGGTACTTTATTTAGTTATTTTCTGCCTCACGTGACCCCACAGTTTAGTAGATACAAAATTCTTGTGAGTACGAAATTATTCGAAAATTGTTCTTGAAAGGAGCCATGAAAAATACTATATAATGCTCTCCGCTTAAGAAGATCCCTTTTGAAAGGTATTCCACGTCAGGAAATTAAATCTTTGATTCCCGAATATTCGCCATTGAAATAAAATACCCAGGCTACACAGTCGTTTGGTTGTTACATCCGGACATTCGCCCATGTATAACAAACCGACGGGACATTGTATCACGGTTGCGCCTCGCATATTAACTCACATCTTCGTTTTTTAACACGTTTTATTGACATGCCCGTTGTTTGGATGTTTCAGATGTTTGACGCTCAAAATCACTACGTTCAGTTCATTGCAGACAGCTGACGCTACGCATGCAGCTCCCTTTCTTGGTACATTTAAATTTTTAAAGTTTTGATTGGCACTGGCCCAGCCGATTTTATTTAATAATGAAAAAAAAGTTGTTCTTGACTTTTGGATGCTAGTCATGGGCAATGACTACAGCCCACAAAGCCAGCCCCAAACCTGGGAAATGAGGTATCTTGAAGTAACAAGAAGAAACATGGTCCACAATTAGACGGATACATCATGGCCTCAAAACCCCGCCCCAGCAGACCCGAGTGGAACAGTCCTAGTTGCGATGGTTTGGCCATGTCTGTAGAATGGGGAAACAGCGGCTACCACGACAAAAATGGGAAACCAAGGGGCAGGTATCCAGACCTCCAGGACGACCCAGAGTTCGCTGGGGGGACAACATTAGACAGTCTTTGAAGGGCCGAGGACTAGATTGGAATTAGGCTAAAAGGAGGACAACTGAAAGGATAACATGACTGACCTTCTTTCTAGCAAAACTCTACACCCAAGGTGGAAATGAAGCGACTAAATAAGTATGAAAACAATGTTAAATAAAGTGGAAGTAACTCTTATGGTAAGGGAAATAATGAATTGCGAAAACAGATTGTTTTTTGTGTTTTAAAGGAGCAAGCTTGGGATGATAAATGGTAACGTGCTTTAAATAAATGTATTTATTTATAAACAACTAAATCATTGAGTTGTTGTTATAAATATAGGATTAGCAGTGACGAATTTTCATGCGAGCTTTACATTAGGTGTTAAACCAATCAAAATATGTTTAATTCTTTTAACTACAATAATATTAGTGGTTCCTACAACGTTGATTTTTCATTTACATGGTTTAGTTTTGAGATGACCAACACACGAGATACGGGTCAACGTCTCTTGGGATATGACATGCTAATGGTATATACGACATTCGTCTCCTGATGATAAATGCTGAGCTCTGTCATAGGCACGTGACATTGTAATGAATTGATTAAGAACAGAACTCAATGAAATTCTTGTTGTGTATCGTCTGGCTCACGCCTAAACTATGCCAAAAGTCTGGTCGTAGGCGCTGAAGTTGAGCTGGGAGAGCCACCATTCTCAAGCGAGCGAGAAACTCAAAAAACCCAAAAAAACAAGGAAATAAAACTGGCACTATAACCTGGACATGAGACACTTTTTTTTTCAACGTTCTCTTTTTTGATGTGGGATCCTATCCCGTCTCACGGATAGCGCTTCCCATCTGTTTTTTTTATTTTTTTGACCTGAAGTCAGATGAAGCAGCTCGTTTATGAAACGTATTTCTGGGACGATTAACGTTCCCTCCATCTTTCTTCCCCCCCTCCCCCCCCCGCGCCTCACTAATTTTAACGTGACGTGGTGCTTACTGTGACTGCAACAGTGTTGAAACTGCTGGAATGAGCATGCGTGAGCGGACTTTGGTTTCTCTGTACTTACAGAATGTTTGCCCCCAGAACTAGTATCTGATCTGATCAAGCAGAGGCTGCTTTCAGTTGACTTCCTCTTGTTTTGATGGTGTACTTTGATAGTCGTTTTCCTGCCCATCTCTTGACGTTATCTTCCGACTTATAACCATCTTCCTTTAAAACCGTTTGCCTTCAACTTTTCCTTGTGGTTTACAGCAAGGTCTCTTTTATATACTGAAGCACATTAAAAACGCACCACCTGTATAATCCAGGAACAGGGTGGGAAATGTAAATATAAGTGTTTACAAGTTTACATATTTGGAATCTTTATTCCTTTTCCGATGAATCCATGCTGGTCATTAATTTGTACATTTGATTGTTATGAAATTCATTGCATTCTGTGCAGGCAAGGGAGAAAACCAAAAATGCAACCAATAAAAAAATTCATTCACACTATCCTCAGTATCTGGTATGTCCACCGTGTGCTTGCAAACAAGCTTGGCAGCGGCTCTGCATGGAACGCACACGTCTCTGAAGGAAATTCCGGGGAATCAAGTCCCATTCACGTGTAAGAGCAGCTTCGAGCTGTTGCAGATTAGCTGAAGAACCTTGCCTGTAGACTCTGCATCCAAGCTCATCCCACATATATTCTATAGGGGACATGTCTGGAGATAGGGCAGGCCAATCAATCGTCACAATATTCTGCTGCTGTAGATATTGCTGCGTAATGCATGCGGCGTGCGCACGTGCGTTATCCTGCTGAAGATGCTGCAAGTCTGGATAATTTGTGAACGCAGGAGCAACCTATGCATCGAGAACCTCATCTCGATATGTCGCAGCATTAACATTTCCACGGAAGACGTGAAGAGGCAAGCGATAGTGAAAACTTAATCCTCCCCAAATGTGAATACTGCCACCTCCAAATCGGTTGTGCTGACGAACACAGCAATCTGCAAAGCGCTCTCCACACCGTCGCCAAATCCGCATACGTCCATCAGCAAAGGATATATTGAATCTGCTCTCGTCTGTGAAATAGGACAGCATTCCTCTGCAGTCTAGTCCATCTGACATGTTGCTGTGCCCATTGCAGGCGCTGCTGACGATGTCTGTGAGTCAAGTTTGGCCCAACATAAGGTCGTCTTGCAGTAAGGCCTGTAGCTCTGAGTCGTCGTAAGACTGTCATTCGAGAGACTTGCCCACGTCTACCCACTACTGCTCTTGCTGTTTGACTTGCCGGGAGAGAACGATTCCTTAGGTGACTCAGCACAATATGACGATCTTGCGTAGGGGTAGTAACTCGTGGTTGGCCACTCCGAAGTCTATCCCGGGCACTGCCAGTGGTTCCTTAACGTTCATTGAGACGTACAATAGAGCTGTGGTGGCAATTCATCCTTCTGGCAATGGCCCGCGAGCTCATTCCGGTCTCCAACATACCAGTGGCTCGTTGGCGGTCGTTTTCAGATAGTCGTGGCATTTCAAGCACATGTACTGGGTGTTTTGTCTCAACGGCCTTGTTATACCGAGTATACGGCCACCAAGCGTGGACATTTTCAGGGTCATAGATGTTGGAAATCGTGTTGCACGTGTAACTTTCATTGTTTTCATGTAGTCTGTACACAAACCCATGGGTTGAATCACGCACTTTCCATTCCAGCAGCCATTCGCTCTCTACCTCATGACAAACACGGGGAAAATCCATTCCCACACTTTTTTTTCCAGCTTCTCGTCATCAGTATATATAATAGTGGTGCGTTTTTAATGTGCTTCAGTATATGACGAAAATATTGTATCTGTCTGGCCTAATTTTCATTCCTAACTTTTCTATGACCCCCCACAGCTTAAGCAGTGGATAAACGAACGAAAGAAAGAAGAACTTTGATATTGGTCAGACTTCTATATCCTAGTTCCTGGCAGATAATAGAAAGACAGAAAGCTTCACACCTGTACGACTCTACATGTCCCCCAGAAACGTGAGATTTTAGATAACCCGTTATATCTATTGGCCCTTTCTTATATGCCAGTTCTAGACTTTTTGTTTTTGTTTCAAAACATGCATTTTCCCTCGTTTTGGCGAGGTGCGATCCGTTCACACTAGACAAAAGGTCCATCGGTTATATTAGGGCGCATGTCCAAATATAAAAGACCTTGTGGTGTGGTTAGACCAGTGTTTCTCAATCTTTTTGTGTTCACGACACACTTTTCAATTTTCTAACCTAAGCTCCTACTGCTAATGAATGAGTTCAAGCTGTAAGATTAGTTTTGCATTACATGATTACTAAAAATACCTCGTATACCTCATGTGGTAAATTACAAAATTGATGCGGTACACTTTGATAGGCGCGACGGCACACTAGTGTGCCATTGCACACCGCTTGAGAAACGCTGGGTTAGACACTGGAGATCTGCGATTACTCTTTTAAATCTATAAGATTTGTCTGCCCCCCGGTTCCAGAAACGTGAAATCTAAAAATAACACCTGAAAGATGATAGGCCGTTAAAATCTCAGTTGACATCAAAAGTATAAAGAGTTCAAAGACACGGCGGTCGGAGAGATATTCCTATGTCTTGTTACAGCCTTTAAGGACCATCTGTCAAGTTGACCTACCACCGTACAGACAATTTCTATTACAGCAATGCCTGGATCTGCTTTGACGGTCGGTGGCTAAGGACGGAAGAAGAAGAAGAAGAATGCCTGGATCATCGCTCCTTATGATCCCTTTTTCATTGCGTTGGTAGCACGTTGTTAGCTTCCTTGCAGGAAGCTTTTGCCAGCGCGCATCGTAACCTAAATGTTATCATATCTATAGGTCTTTTATATTTGACATGCGCCCTAATATAACCGACTAAGTTGAACGGGGCGCGCCTCGCCAAAACGAGGTAAAATTTGATATAAAAAAAAACAAAAACGCGCATCGTTTGCACCAGCAATAGCGGTTTATGTAGCAGATTGTTCCATAATTGCCTTTAACGGAATGTCTGATAGTGCTGAGAGGCATTATTCTTTATTTCTGAGTATAAACGCACATTTATTATATATATATATATATATATCTTCTTCTTCTTTGATCCATAACCGCCAACCGTCAAAGCAGTCAGCGGCCATCACGCCTGGTGGCGTCTTGTAGGGCAGCAACAAATTGATTCCACTTTGCTCGGTCGGCGGCCATCCTTCGTACAGTGCCCCAACTGTGGTTCATTCTTTGCATCTCAGCTTCCACAGTTCTCCGCCAAGTTGTTTTTGGTCGGCCTCTCTTTCGCTTTCCCTCGGGGGTCCATAGCATAGCTGTTCTTGTGATGGTATCAGGGTCCCTTCTGAGGACATGGCCAACCCAACTCCAGCGCCTGCCAGCTATGATGGTGTGCATGTCCTCCTGGTTACTCCGAATAAGTAGTTCTTGGTTGCTGATGGTGTTTGGCCAAAAGATTCGGAGAATTTTCCTTAGGCAGATTGTGTGGAAAGAGGACAGTTTCGACATTTCCTTCTCTGTTACTCTCCAACATTCCGCACCATAGAGAAGCACAGAAAGTACACAGCTCTCATACAGTCTTAATTTGGTGTTTGTGCTGTACTGGGAAGACTTCCAAATGTTGTTGAGAACAGCAAAGGCTGTTCTCGCTTTATTCATTCTGTTGTTAATGTCCTTGCTTGTTCCGCCGTCAGGTGTTACTATGCTTCCTAGGTAAGTAAATGTGTCTGTCTGTTCTAACTTCTGGTTCCTTACTGTTACTGGCTCAGGATTGCCCACGTTTAGTGTCATGACCTCTGTCTTCTTCAAATTGATGTTCAGGCCAACCTGCTGGCCATACTTATTCAGTCTATCGGTTTTGTCTTGAATGTGTTGGTGTGAATGCGCGAGTAGTGCAATGTCATCTGCATATTCCAAAAAATCTTCCAGTGTAGAAAACGTTGTCCATCTAATTCCTCTTGGACTGCCCTCTGTAGTCTGGCGCATCACCCAATCTATGACTGTCAAAAATAATGTTGTTGATAAGGGGCATCCCTGTCGTACTCCTGTTTTCACTTCGAAAGTTACATTACTCGATCCAACACTGCACGTAAAGTTAGAATAGAGGCTTTTTATAATGGAAACAATGCGGCTGGGAATTCCATAAGCCCTCAGAATTTTCCATAGGCTGTCCCTGTGTATGCTGTCAAAAGCCTTTTGAAAAGGCTTTGATATATATATATATATATACTGTTTTAAAAAAAACGCATAGCTACTTAAGGCACACACATAGCCATAATCTTGACATTCAATAACTTTTTTAATTTAATGAGTTAATTGTTCAAATTGCACACAAGAATACCTTAGGGTTCAACCAATCAATTGACAGTTGTTTTGCATCTGGATCACGAGAGTTTTTTGGCGTACGGGCTTTCCCGTTAGTATGGTGTGTGGCCTCCTCTTGCATCGATCAGCGACTGGCATCTCCTGGGCATGGATGGGATCAGACGTCTGATGTGGGCCTGTGGGATGGCTGCCCACTCTTCCTGGAGTGCCTGGAACAGATCACGACGATTGGCTGGAGCAACGTCGCGGCGACAAACACGTCTATGCAGCTCATCCCACAGGTGGTCAATTGGACTCAGTTCTGGAGACAGGGATGGCCAGGGAAGGGTGAGAATGTTGTTGGCAGTCAGGAACTGCGTGGTCAACCGTGCACAATGGGGTCTGGCGTTGTCCTGTTGAAACACAGACCTTTGGGCAGCCAAAAGTGGAAGGACATTGGGGTCGAAGAATTTCATTGACGTATCGTTGCGCATTCAAGCCTCCTTCAATGTGCACCAATTGACTCCTTCCGTTGTAACTGATCATTCCCCACACCATTGCACCTCCACCACCGTGCGGCGGAGCTTCATCAACGCAATTTTGGGCAAAACGTTCATTTCGCCTACGGTAGACCCTACGCCGTCTATCATGACGCTGCAACAAAAAGAAAGATTCGTCACTAAACCAGACACGTCTTCATTGATTGTCAGCTGCCCAGGGACGATGCTGGTTGGCCAAAAAAGTCGATTTTGGCGATGGCGGCGCGCAAGGACAGGTCCTCGGTGAGGTCGTTGTGCCCAAAGTCCAGCGTCATGCAGTCTATTCCGGACACTTTGATCAGACACATGACGTCCTGCAGGCAATGACTGGGCAGTTGAGGAAGCTGTTGTAAACCTGTCTCTGGGGTGACGAAGCCGAATAAAGCGATCCTCCGCTGCTGTTGTCACTCTGGGTCGTCCACTACGATGCCGGTCTTCAGCTGAGCCAGTGGCTTGGAACCGGTGCCAAAGTCGACTGATGGTACTCTGATGCACGTTTAGATACCTGGCAACTTGACTTGACTTTCGCCTGCATGCAGTCGGCCAATAGCAATGTTCCTTAAATTTATCGATAGAGACGCCATAAATGTCTGCTTGAAAATGCACTGAATTTTTTTGTTGTTTGTTGTTGTTGTTTTGATGAGTTGATGGGTGGAGATCAGGCACTCAACATCTGATCATTGTTGCCTCTTCTCGTTCCATCTTGGTCTA
Source organism: Oreohelix idahoensis (assembly GCA_024509875.1). Taxonomy (NCBI): domain Eukaryota; kingdom Metazoa; phylum Mollusca; class Gastropoda; order Stylommatophora; family Oreohelicidae; genus Oreohelix; species Oreohelix idahoensis. The sequence continues at coordinate 22,288 of JAMPIV010011679.1, read as the reverse complement.
CCCTGTTCAACCTGAAAGTTGGTTATAATTGGGGTATTTAGTGTCATTTTATTTACTAATTTTGTATTCAATTTAAATAACTGTTGTCTTTTGCAGTTGCTGATTTTTATTAATATTAGTATTTATCAATTTTATTTTCTCTTTTGTATTGTTTCTAGATAACTATTGTCCTTTACACTTGGTTTTAATTTGTATTAGTATTTGTTCTTTTTGAGTTGTTGTCCCTTTTTTTTAATACCTTGTCTTTCCTTGTCCTATGAGTAGTTACTTTTTTTGTTAATGCTTTGTTAGTTCTTGCTGCTTAATTTCTATTTAGTTGGATGATTTTCCTGAAGTTCTAACCTTATATTTTTTCCTTTGTTTTATGTATATATCTTTTAAGTATTGATTGGGCATCTCTTGGGGCATCTATACTTAAAACCTTATCACCTGTTAAGTCTATATTGTGATTTCTATAGTAAGTTTTTAATTCAAGCCTTTGTTGTTCATACTTTTTACAGTGGATCAGGTAGTGGTCTATGTCATTCTCTTCCTGACATTCTTGGCAGTGTGGTTCTTCTACCATGAAGTATGCTGCGCCGAGTCGGAGATGCCACAGTTTTTTGTTCGATGGTATCTTTAATTCTTCTCTGACCTGGCATGTCCTCGTTGGTTCTTTCAGCAGTTTGAACGCGTGTCTGCCTTTTCTACTTTCCTTCCATGTTGTCTTCCATTCCTCGTTTATAGTTTCCTTCACTTGGCTCTTGATCTCTGACCTTCCCAGTCCTGCTTTTATATTGTTTTTACTTGTTCTTCCCTTCTTGGCATTCTGGTCTGCCAACTCGTTGCCAGCTATACCTATGTGTGCTGGAACCCACACTTGCCTCACACTATATCCTCTGTTCTCTAGTGATGTATTAATTGCTAGAATTTCTTCCTTTATGTCTGGCCGGCTACATTTACCTGGGTGTTCTAGTGCTTGTAGTGATGATAGTGAGTCTGTAAATATCGTAACAGCTTCTGGTGGGTTATCTTCGATTATTTCTAGACTTTTAAGAATTGCTACCATCTCTGCAGTAAAAATCGATGCCCCTTCCGTTACACTGTAGCTCTTTTTTATTCCCCATTGTGGTATTACAACTCCGGCACCTAGTTGCCCACTATCACCCTTGGATCCATCAGTGTAGATGGCCAGACTTTGTTTAGTTAGTTGCTCTATGAACTTTCTACTTATCATTTTGGCTTCCTTATCTTCTATGTTTTGTTTGATCTTTTCAGTAAGTGAGTAGTCTATGATTGGTGTTTTTAGTTCCCATGGTGGTATTTTGCTTCTGTATTTATTACTATTTTCAATTGTGTTTGATAGTTCTTTGAACTGCATTAGGTCTTCTATAGTTCTCCACCCTGTTGGATATCTATCTTTATTTAAGGGGACGTCCCATACACTTGGTTGGTTTTTGACAAATGCTTTATGTGCTGGGTGGGTCACTTCTTGTGCTACTTTACTCCAATAATTTAATCTCAGTTCTTTCCGTCTTAGACCAAGGGGAGGTATGCCGAGAGCTACTTCTAGAGCTTCTACTGGTGTCGATATAAATGCACCTGTAATGGTTCTCATGGCTGCATTTTGAATCCTGTCCAGTTTTGCTTTGTTAGAAGCTGCAGCTGAGTCATAGACTATGCTGGCATAATCCAGTTTCCCCCTGATGAAGGACTTGTAGAACATAAGCATTATTTTATTGCTGGCCCCCCATCCATTACCTTTTACAATCCTTAGTATATTTAGGGGTCCCCTACAGCTTTCTACCAAATTGTCTATATGTTTATTATAATTTAGTTGTTTATCTAAAGTTATGCCCAGAAATCTTGTTGTTGAGGAGGTACATATTTTCTGTCCTTTAATGGTTATATTGATTTTGTTATTTTTTTTTAAATTTCCTTTGCTGAAAATCATACCTACTGTTTTGTTTACATTAATTTGGAAGCCCCAACTTTTCATCCACTCTGAAACTTTGTCTATTTGATTTTGAAGTTTTTTGTAAACATGGTCCAAGTTTTTTCCAGATCGCCAAATGGCACAGTCATCTGCAAATTGTGATACTGCATTCTTTATGTCATTAAATTCATCTGCTAAATCATTTACAGCTATAGTGAAAATTGAAGGAGAGATTACTGATCCTTGAGGAATCCCATTCTGTTGTTCATATATTTCTGACCTATCATTATTCACCTGAACAGCAAAATACCTGTCCTGTAAAAAGTTTTCTAGATACCTATAGGTTTTACCAGTAATGCCAATCTTTTTCATTTTGTAAAGAGCTCCATCTCGCCAGCATTCATCATATGCTCTAGCTACATCTAGAAAGACTGCCACTGTTTTCTCTTTCCTCTTGAACCCTAGCTTTACATCATGTTCTAATCTTACAAGCTGGTCTACTGTACTTCTGTCTGCTCTAAACACTGACTGGTTTGGGCTATATAACTGGTTTTTTTCTAGGTAGAATTTAACTCTTTTATTCACAACAGTTTCCAGTATTTTACCTAGTTGTGATGTTAAGGAGATAGGCCTATATGAACTTACATCATGGGCTTCCTTATTGGGTTTTAGAATGGGTACTATCATAGCTACTTTCCATGCTTTTGGTATCTTTCCTAAGCTCCAGATTTTGTTATAAAGTGAAGTTATTATGTTTATAATTTTTTTGGGTACTTTCTTAAGGATTTCATAACTAAGTATATCTTGCCCTGAGGCAGTATTAGATTTATCTTTTATTGCATTAGTTACTTCTTCCTCTGTTATATCAGCATCTAAATAGTTTGTTTCATCTATCTGGTCTGGTAGTTCTTTTAAAAACTGTATCCTAAGTCTTTCTCTTCTCTCATTTTCTTCCTGTCCAAGGCTACTTTTTGCACTGACTTTATAGAAATACTCGGCAAGGGCATTAGCTTTTTCTTTATCTGTTTCTGCTCTCTTTGGTAGTTTGATTGTTGGCATTATTGTTTTCTTATTGTTCCCTTTGATTGCCTTAAGCTTTTTCCATACTTCTCTAATTTGAGTGCTAGGTTTAAGTGACTGACAAAACTCCTTCCAGTTAGTTTCTTTGGCTTTGAATATTATTCTGTTAGATTCATTCCTAATAAGTTTATACTTATCATAGTTTTCTTCTGTTCTGTTATTTCTATATTTTTGTAAGGCCCTTTTTCTTCTCTCATGAATTTCTGCACAGCTTTTATTCCACCAGGCAACTGGTTCTTTATTCCATTGAGTTTCTCTTTTCTTATTAATGTTATTTATTGGTTTAAGGTGTTGTGGCATATTTTTATTTGGTATATACTTTATTGCTATTTTCAGAATTTCATTGGTCAGTGTTTCTGCCCACAAGTCAGTATCATCTGATTCCATGTCTTTATATTCCATCACCTCCAGCTCTGATTGGAAAGCTTCCCAGTTTGCTTTTTTATAGTTGAAGGTAGGTTTCTCTGGTTCTGGGTTTGGAATGACATTTTCATGCTTGGTTATTACAATGGGCAGATGATCTGAGTTTGTGTCTTGTAACACTTCCCAATTTACATTCGCTAGGTTTTTAGTTGCTATACTTATGTCTATTGCTGAGTCTGCCCTATTAGCTTGTGGATTAATTCTTGTTGCAGATCCATCATTTAGTATTAGTAGTTCATTGTTTTCTATGAAGTCAAGTAGGCATTTTCCTGCATTATCTGCATGTTGTCCACCCCAAGCACAATGATGGGAATTAAAATCGCCTACTATGATTGTTTTGGGGCCTAGTCTGGTGCTTATGGCTAGTATTTCTTCATCTTTAATTGTGCCATCTTTAGCATATACATTTAGAATTGTTAGATTGTTTGGTTCAGCTGCTATAGTAACCTGGATACCTTCTATATTGGTTGTATTAAATACTTCCCAGTCTATGATTTTAAATTTTTCGCTAACTAATACTGCGACACCTCCTCCTCTACCTTCTTTCCTATCGTGTCTAAGTATCTTAAAGCCCTTACAACTATATCTATTATTTGGGTTTAAATGGGTCTCTTGAAGAGCATATATATATCAGTATTTCCTCCAGTCTCTGATAGTAGGGGTGTAAAAATTTTTTTAATACCCCTACAATTCCACTGGATAATTCTAAATCTTTCTAAATTGAATTTTAACATCATCTAGTGTACCTTTTATTTTGGTTAACTATCAAATTGCTCTTATTCTGCATTTCCTGTACTTGTGGACCCACTATCCATCAAGTTCTCAAGAAAAACCTTATTTAAACTTATCATTTTATTCCTAACTTTTTCCACTATGTATGGTAAAAGTGCCTCAACGTGTCCTTTGATATTTTCTTCTAGGTTGACCACTTTCCTATTTTCATCCAATGCTACATTCCCTTCTCTCCCTATATTAATCTCCTGCCTTTCACTTTCCATTCTTTTTAGTATTATTTCACTTTCTTCTTTTTGTTCAGACAGTTTGACTAGTATCATTTCATTTTCTTCTTTCAGTACAGTCAGTTTAGCTATATCCTGGGAAATTTGGTGCTGTATGGCTTTCACTTCTTGAAGCAATGCCTCTGCACTTTTCAGTGCACTTGTGTCATCCGAGGATGTAGTTGAATCATCTGACTGGTTTTTTGGTACTCTTTTATTACTTTCTAACTTGTTCTTACTTTCTTTTGCCATCTGTGACTTAAGCATTTTGACATCTTCTTGCACACTCTTAATTTCTGTTATAACTTTATTGTTCGTATAAGTATCATTTTCTTTTAATTCTTTAATGACTGTTTTGAAAGGGGTTTGGGTTGTTATAGCTACCCTCAATGCTTTTTTGGTCTGCTGATATACTGGACAGCCCTGGAATCTAGCGCTATGGTTTCCTTTGCAATTAATGCATTTTCTGTTTGCATTATCCTTTTTATAGTCAGTATCTGACTTTGCCTTTTCGCATTGCGTGAAAGGGTGTGCCCCCGCACAAAACCTACATACTGCTTTCCCCCTGCAAGTGTGGCGCCCATGACCAAACTTCATGCAGTTGGAGCACTGCAACACTGGGGGAATGAAGGCTTCTGTGTTTTTTTGTGTTTTCCCAAATAGTACCGTCTTGGGGGGTTCCCTACCTTCTGTTGTTATCACTACCACTGGGGTAACGATACTCCCTTTCACCATTATTCTGTCCACGTGTACCAGCTTTATGTCTGGGTTATGTTTTGCGAGGATGTTCATAACTTCCTCGCTTGAAAGGGTAGTGTTTGTCCCTTTTAACACACATCTACTGGTCACTTTTGCTAGCTCTATCTTTACTTCTATGTCGTGTGCAAGAGTCACTGTTTTGGCTTCTACTTTGAGTTCCTCTATCATCTCTTTTATTCTGTCACTCTGATTTGGGATAATTATTATGCCAAAATGGGTTTTTGAAATTTTGGCTATCGCCTTTTTGCCTAACACAGGATCAAGGATGTTTATAATTTTGTCTTCATCTAATGCCTTGATCTTGACAGCCTCACCAGCTACTTGCGTTATCTTTAAACGACATATGTTTACTACATCTTTATTTTTGGGAGCTGCCTGGGTTGCTAGATGTCTTGAGTCTTTTTTGGTACTTTCATTGCTATTTTTTTGGTTAGTATTTTCTTCTAGTTTATCATGCCTGGTGTCCCTACCTTGGTTTTTAACTGCTTCTGCCCACGTTTTGCCTTCCTTTGTTGTTTTTACTTCTGAGCCTCCTTTCAGTTTATCCCCTCTGGTTTCATGACTTGTTTTGTCCGCGTTTACCTGGCTGTCCTGATTATCCTTTTCCCTGGGTCCTTTCTTTCCGTTCGCTGTGCTGGTTCCTGATCGTTCTCCTTTGTTCATTCTGCTTTTTGTTGTTTTTCCTTCCGCGCCTCCTTCCCGATTTTCCATTATTGTTTTACTCGTGTCCTTTAGTTCTGTTTTTCTGATTTCAGGGTTCGTGGTCCTGTTTCTCTCTGTCCGGTTTAAAGTTTTGTCTTTTTCTGGAGTTTTGGCCATCGCTTTCCCTTCCTCGGACTGTTTTCTGGTGAATACTACCATTGGTTATTTTCCCTGTCTTTTAGTATGCTACTATTTGTTGTCTTTGAATTATATTCTGATGATTGAATATTATATGTAATCTTTGGCTTTTGGCTTATTTTGTTATATATATCTTTACCCCACTACGATTCTTAAATTAAATAGTCCCCTAATACTTAACCTTAACTACAGTAGGCCTACTCTAATACTATCAACAAAAGTATAAATTATTCACCACTTAAATATGTCTTTCAAGATGGCTGCCTGATCTCACTCAAAGAATTGCCACGTGGCGCTATTTAATTTCTATTATTTTAATTTCTAAAATTAACTGCAATAAGCTAACACTGAAGATGGATAAAAATATCAACTTATCTGATAACTTGTGTAGTTCGAAGGATGTCTTCACTGTGTCTCGTCCTAAAAAGGACGTATCAAGCTTGTGTGGTTTGAGGTAAGCAAAAATGCGTGTTACCCCTATAGTAGACGGAAGACTGAATTTTGTTGTTGTTGTTGTTGTTGTTGTTTTCGTCTACTATGTTGCTGTAATACCCTGTTCAACCTGAAAGTTGGTTATAATTGGGGTATATTGTGTGTTAGGTTCTTCGGTGCTAGTCGTCTGTTAGTCCTGAAAAGGACTGGTCCTGAAAAGGACCACTAGCTGGTTGTCTGGTTTCCTCTTCGTTGCTTGTCGGCCGTGGTGTGTTCATGGTGTTCATTTCCTGCCTTCCTATCTGTCATGTGTCGTTTTGTTAGTTTTTGCTTTCCTCGTTTCTGTTTCTCTTGTATTCCTGCTTTCCTGTATCTGTAATATAGCTTTTTCGAGTTTTTCAAGTGTTTTTTCGATGACTTCCTCATCTGATTGTTCGTTTGTTTTGGTCGCTCTTGTGTTTGATGTCATTTCCTCAATGGCTCTTCGCTCAGTTTCAATTCTCTTGAGGATTGTGGAGTTTTCTTCCTTCAGTTCTGTCAGCCTCTTGACATCTGTTTTTATCTGCTGCTGGATTCTTTTCATTTCTTCCATCATATCTTTGACGCTCTGTAGATCTATTACGTCTTCACCACTGTCGGTTGGTTCTTCGGGAGCCTGCTTGCTTCTGTTTACGACCTGTAGTTTCATTTCTTTGACTTCAGCGGTCAGCTTGTGTAACTGTCGTCTATCTATTATGCGCTGTTTTTCTGCACCATCCGCAGCCACTCTGTGTTTTGCCTCCTTGAAGGGGATGTTTTTGGACACGGCCTCCTTCAAGATGCTCTTTGTTTCCTGGAACACAGGGCAGCCTCGGTACCTTGCCCCGTGGTTTCCATGGCAGTTTGCACAGGTACGGTTTGCATTAATTGATTTGTAATTGTGGTCCTCCTTCGCCCTGGGGCAGTCGCCATATTGGTGGTTTCCCGCGCAATATCGGCAGACAGCGTCTCTCCTGCATGTTTTCTTGGTGTGTGAAAACTGTTGGCAATTAGAGCACTGCATGACCGGAGGTATATATGGTTCTGTCCTTTTTGTTGATGTTTCGAGCGTCAGTCTCTTGGGTCTTGTCGATCCTTCTACCGTAACTATCATCAGGTTGGTATCTTTCTTGGCCCAGGTTTTTAGCCTTTCGACCTGCGTGATTTTAAGATTTGCGTTTTCAGCTTGAAGGCATCTGTGGACCTCGCCTTCGGAACATCTGGTATCCACCCCTCTGATGACCAACTTCTTTGTTGTCTTGTACTTTTCCACCACCACTTTTATTTGGTGGGGCAACTGGATTTCCTTTGGACCGGATTCCAGTTCGATCATCAGCGAGGTTGTTTTGTCTGTGTTGTTGAGAGAAAGCACTACTCCCTTTTCGTGCCTCCCTACTTTGGCGATACCTCTCCGTCCAGTTATCACCTCGAGGATGTTGATCACTTTGTTGTCGGGTAGGGCCCTGAGTGAGGCCTCACTTCCTGACGTCTGGGTGATCTTAACAATCCTCTCCTGTATCGTTTCTGAGTTGCTTGTATTTTTAGTGTTTGGTCTTTGTTTCCTTCTACATGCTTGGTTCGAATCTTGTTCATTCGGTGTGATATCTTGCGTCTGAACCCTTGAGTTGTCAGCTGTTGTTTCCTCAGGATCAGGAATGGTAGCTTGCTTCTCAGTGGTTTCGATGTCCAGCACGCCTGGGGCTACTTCTACTGTTGCTTCTTGAAGAGCGAGCCTAAGGGACTCGTCTCCGTCTTCAAGTCTTCGAAGTGCATCTAAAATGGTCTCTGCGATATCTTCCTCTTGTACCTGTCTGTGTTGAGGAGCTGCCTCTACCACTTCCTTCATAGTGCTTGCAGGTGGGTCGGCTGTCATCTCGGCATCGTGCGGCTTCTCTGTCATAGACCGGGTTTCTGCTGACGAGTCGGGTACGTGTGGTGGTGGCAGCCTGGATATAAGCTGTTGTTTTCTTTTCTCCAGCTGTCGTAACGCTCTCCAAATTTCTTTATGTTCTGGGTCTTCTTTATCTAGGCAAGGGGTCGGGCCACTCAGACTCTCAGTCGGGTCGACGCATGTCACAGCTAACTCCGTCGTGTCCGGAGTTATAGAAGGGCCGGTCCCGGCACGAGTACTTGGGGCAGTCTTGCTCTCTGGCTGTCTGTCATTGTTGATTGTGATATTGTGATTACCCTGGCTGTTCTGCGCTGGTGGGCTGGTGTAGACCTTCCTCTTTTTAGCGTGTGGCTTATGTCTGGGCATTTTGACGATAACGTGATCTTTTCTCGAGTAGTGGCGTCCTGAGAAGGACGTTGGTGTCTTGTGAACGATGAGAACGTGATAATGTCAATGAATGGAATTTTTTTGTGTGGAGCGTTATCCTTTTATAGGGTTTCAGTTGCGTAGTCAGTGAATAGTGTTCACCCCAATTTTTGTTGCTTTCACGTGCGCGCAACATGAGCTGTGGTCAAAAATTGGGTCATAAACACTATTGACCACTGCGTTGTAACGATTACAAAAACGAACGCAATTCAGGTCAACACGTGCATTTGCCACTGTAAAGAACATTTGAGGCTGGTAATTATGTACCCTAGCACCAAAGTTTACTTACAAACTCATAAAAACGCGCCCTCGGATAGCTATGCGTTTCTTTTTTTGAACAGTATATATATATATATATATATATATATATATATATATATATATATATATATATATATATATATATATATATATATATATATATATATATATATATATATATATATATATATATATATGCGTGTGTGCGTGCGTGCATGCATGCATTGATATTTGAGTTACCCGTCCTATGTTCATGGCTCGGGCTGCAGATTAGTATCAATAGACTGCGAGCGTAAAATAATGGTAACTATAGAATGTGTGAAGTGACCTGCATGTCAGTATTAAGCTTATTGAATCTTATTGCGGACAGTGAGAAATTCTACTGTTGGTTTGATATCGGTTGTGCTGATGTCGCATATGCTGAGTGGGAAAAGATCTGAAGTTTTTATCTGTGATAAACCGTTTTTTCCATCATACTTTATGGTAGCTCATTGTTGCAAGCAGGATTGTGCAGCCGGCCAAAAATGTTTCCGACTCCGACTCTCGAAATTGTAGAAGTCCGATTCCCGATTCTGACTCCCCATTCCGAATAAGGTTTTTTACTAGTCATATGGTAATATAGCCATATTGACATTTCTTTTTTTACCGGCTGTACTAATATACATTATTCTGACATCTAATCTACTTCTGATGTCAGAGGGTCGCACTAGCCGCTGGACATATTGAGTTCAGCGGAAGCTCTGCCGTAACATGCAGGGTTGCAGGTCTTTGAGGCGTGAGACATAAAAACGAGCCGTTATCTGGCTAGATATAAAACTGGAGGGATTCTTGGCAAGGTTCTTCAAGAATCGGCTTTCTCATCTTTCAAATCATAATTATATTAATATGCGTGTGTCTTCCCTTCACTTGGGCAAGCACACGAAACTCACGTCTGTCTTGGACCGAAAAAATATCAGACTGCCTGAAGCATCATAGCTCGATGACAACAGATCGACGCAGCAAGCCGCGCTATTCTGTTCAAATATCGTGCACGACGGCACGCAAATAATTAAACATATAATTACTTTAGATGTGCTCACATGTGTGTCTATAAACTACTAGACCTCACTCACCCCTCCAGATGGGTTCTTTCTAGATAAACTTATGGATGTTTGATTGCAGTGTTGTTGCACAATATCAGCTAGTTAATATTATGGTAAAGGGGGGGGGGGGGGGGGGGCTGGGTTCGGAAGCATTGTGGCAGCAGGCAAGATAAGAACTAAACAGGAAGAAATGCTTTAATATCATGAGAGAGCATGCGTCATGTCCCCTTCTGTCGTTGGAGATTAAGTGTGCCAGAAATGTGACAATACGCGCCACGAATTTAATAACAGAAGCCGCGATGAAAAGGTACTGAGGAGGTACGGGCAGCGTTGGTGTAGCTGGCAGGCCTTTTTATGACAAGTCCATTTAATGATTTCGTCATGCTAGCAGATAGTTAATGTTAGACCTTTTCAGGATTTAGTATCTATCAACGCTGGTCGGGCTAGCAGTCCTTTTCATGACTTTATCATGCTTGCAGATAGATAATGTTAGTCTTTTTTAGGATTTAGCATCTATCAACGCTGGTCGGGCTAGCAGTTTTTTTCAGGACTTCGTAATGCTAGCAGATAGATAATGTTAGTCCTTTTCAGGGCTACTTTATGCTGGCTGATAGATTATAGTAGTTCTTTTCAGGGCTTAGATTTTATCAGCACAGCGCTTCAGTTTACAGTTCAGTTATTTTTGCATGGCAAAAAAAAGGGGATAATGTACCGTGCCTCGCCATAACAAGGCAAAACCACAAACTTAATCGAAATAATAATAATAATAAAAGTACCAGGCATGCTCGCTGGAAGAGATGTTTTGTATGTACAATTTGAGAGTTAATCTAAGTTATGGGTTAATAAAGCACACGGCAGTACACGTGGCGGCATCAAAAAGCACATTGATACGGCGGTCTCCAAGCAACCTCAACCTGCACTGTTACCCTTCGTTACAAGTAGTTTCTCCAACGCCAGAGCGTTGCCATTTCATCCAGTTTCATAAGCATAGTTCTTGTGGGACTGCTTACCGATGAAGGCTGTTTAGCCACAGCGATAAAATGCTATTTAGCCACACAGATGAAGGCTGTTTAGCCACAGTGATGAAGGCTATTTAGCCACAGTGATGAAGGCTATTTGGCGACAGTGTTGAAGGCTATTTAGCTCTGTGGTGAAGGCTGTTTAGCCACAACAGCGAGGGCTATTTCGCCACAACGATGAAGGCCATTTAGCCGCAGGGATGAAGGCTATTTGGCAACATCGATGAAGGCTATTTAGCTACAGCAGTGAAGGTTATTTAGCCACAGCGATGAAGCATATTTCGCCACAGAGATGAAGGCTATTTCGCCACAGTGATGAAGGCTATTTAGCCAAAGTGATGACGGCTATTTAGCCTCAGCGATGAAGCCTATTTCGCCACAGCAATGAAGGTTATTTACCCACAGTGATGAAGGCTATTTAGCCACAGTGACCGATGTGTCCTGTTTGGAGATTGGGTCCTTAAAAGCTGATATTGTTTGGTTTGCCTTGCTTCATGGTTAGATGCACGGCTCAACCCAGTTGCGAACTTGGCTGTCCGGGTTATATTAGGGTTTATAGCCTCTTTCACGTGTCCTTGGTGTCACTTAGCTCTCGTGGTGTTGGAAAACTTGGGTCTCCTCGTCTCAGATAAAGGATGTTAGTATTTACGGTGGGTCATATTATTTTACTTGGGCCTTCTCATTCTTCTCCCATTCTTTATCGTTATTTGTTGCTTTCGTCTGTGTTATACTTTCTGCGTTTCAGGTTGTGACAAATATTATGTTTATGGGGCTCTCTTTCCCCGAGTAGTTCCCAACGTCAGTGAGGAGGCAAATGAAAGATAGGGCTATTGCGGCTTCAGGCAGTGATGTGCACGGCGACTAATATGAAGTTGTACGTAGGGCTGGCAACTTAATCACTGTCACATAATTGTTTTGGTCGCTCTCTTGTCCACTACGGCCGTATCCTGTGACATTTGTTGTACTGACTGATTACGTGCTTTTCAGTGGTCAGCACCTTTTTCTTTCTCTGCTATGTAGCAGATATTTGGTATTTTCAAACATTCTTACACTTCTCTAAGCGATAATTCGTCTTCTTTGGTTACCCGTTCCTCCCTGCTGGGGATGGAACGGATGAAATAATATTAACCGACAATCATGTTGGTTAATCTTGGGTGTGGCCGACATCAGACTACAGACAAACACTAAAATCTCATAAATTCCCTTGAGATAGAAGCATCGTTCACCCGTGTGTGTCATAGCGTACGAATATGTTTTACAAGTTCTTTCTTTTATCTATTCTTTCTTTCTCTCTGAGTTATCTTCCAAGTTATTTAGTTGATATCATTACTGGCCATCTCCGCCAGAAGTGTAAATTCCTGGATGATACTCTAATCCTTTTCTTGTATACTTCAGGTTCGTTCAGTTCCTTCTTTGATGTTAATAGTGACTTCGTATAGTGGTAGTTTAAATGTACACGGCATACAATCAGCAACTCATAAAGATGGAATCAAATTCACTCTGATCCTTCAAAAACTTTTAATAACTTAATAAAACAACACGTATAATGAGTTTTTCAAATGATAGAGTTCGCATAGAGGCCTTTACTGGGTCTTTGTACTTCAGGTTAACTCATACATGAATTCTATGTCTTGTAACTTCCGTATTCCTCTTTAACTTATTCTTTTCTCCATAGACTTCCTTAATCTTCCCAAAACCTGCTCCTATTTCCTCATATACCAATGCTCTTTATTAGCATTCCATACTTTATTGGTTACTTAAATATCTTTCTCGACGAACTGGTCAGACAGGTCTCTATAACTGCTCCTAGCAACAAAATTCATCTCATGCATAAAACAATTGTATGTACACCATTCTGATACTTACTAGTGAGAGAGCATATTTGAAATTCTTCTATAAAAGTCGACATTCACTTTTTCTTGATAATCGTGTACAATACTGGACATTTCGAACCTTGTTCAATATGGCTCCTCTATAATATCTCAGTCGGCGTCTGTGGCCTAATGGACATGAACGCAGCTTCATAATCTAGATATACCAGGTTCGAAACCTGCTGCAGGCGGTTTGGTAGCAGATCGCTTTGTGTGGATTTTTAACAATGGTATAAGCGCCGTACCATTCAGAAAGTAATGGCAAACTACTGAATGAAAAAAATTGCCTAGAAAAATCACAAACAGCCAATAAAAGCTGGGGTTGATTGCCACGTTCTGTAAAGGATAAGCAACTAACTTTATAATATCTCTAATTTCCTTCTTATGTTTACAGCCTCTTGGTTACTTTACACATAGTCGTTATAACCATCTGTTTTCTTGGTATATAGTCGTAAAGTTCTGGTAATGAACTGACAAATCGTGCTTCTGCAAGATTCTCCTGCAAACAAAATTCTATTCTGTGCAAAATATAATCTCAGTTCAGTACTTACACACACAAAAAAAAGCTTAAACGCTGATCTCCTTTTCAGAAATACACCTTAACTGTGAACTACAGAATCAGATACTATCTCCCGATAGAATAACACTGGCTAGTGATGGCTGGACATCTAAATATATTTACACATTAACCCTGTCTGTAAAACCACAGAAGGTACATCTTGTCCGCACAGCGATCACACCTTCTTCCTGAAGCACAACTCAGGACTGCATGTCATCTAATGACCTCTGGTCATTTCGCGTGGTGTATTTTTCTCGCCACTCTTCTGATTCGCTGGCCCAAATCTTTTTACTTAAATTTATTGGTCGAGCCTTTTGTTTTTTAACCTTGTTCTCGAACTTTCTATTTATACAACTCAAGATAATCACTCACTATTAATTAATGTGAGCCGGTATTCTGAACCGTTCTCAGTTAGCAATATTATTATTTTCATTCATTATTTTCTCTTGCGAGCTGTCCGAACTGTTTATCTCACCTTAACAATAGCATGAATAATGCTTGGGCAAACACCACGGTGACATGTGTTACCGGGGCCCGAAAGGGGAGCAAAGAATAGTAACACTGTACCCTACCATGCATGTCGCAAAAAGCGACTAAGGAGGGTTGGGCATGGGGCTGGTTACCCCATCCCGTAAAAAATTTTTTACCACAAAAACTTCAACAAACTTGGACAAGTCAAATAAAGAATATAAATCAACTCAGCCGCCCAAGACAGAAGAAGGTCCTCTGGAAAGGAGGCGCATCAAGCAACCTAGAGAAAGCCGAAAGGAGTCTGGGTTGCAGACTAACCTTTTTTCGTCTAGGAAAATCTCCAGGATTGGCACCTGGAATGTTCGCACTCTGTGTGAACAAGGGAAAACTGACAGAAATGACAAATTACAGGATTGATATCCTGGGTCTCTACGAGACACGGTGGAAAGGAGATTGATCACAAGAGAAACGGTGTTGTCCTCAGGACATGAGGAGGAAAGAGCCCACCACAGCGAAGGGGTGGCTCTAATGCTGTCCAAGGAAGCACAGAAGGCACTTATAGAATGTGAAGCAATGGGACCCCGAATTATAACAGCAAGGTTTAAATCAGCCAAAAAGAAAGTACGAGGGGCGTTCAGAAAGCAATGCACCACATCGTTTTTCTCAGCTAATAATGAAGATAGAAGCATGACATTTTGCACACTTCAAATGTGGCATGTGCCAATTGTGTGCACCAAATTGCACTGCAACCGGCCAAATAATATGGCTGCATTAAACCGTTCAAATGGAGCAACTTGTGTGATAGCAAGAGAAGGAAACTTGTGAACATTCACAAGCATTGATCTGCCACAGCCACCAACGCAGAAATGTTGAAATACATGGAGGGCATTATTCTTACTGATAGGCGAATAACTACTCAACAATTGGCCTTACAGCTGTCAGTCAGCATTGGTAGTGCAAATGCAGTTATAAAAACTCTCGGATTTTCTAAGGTTTCCGCAAGATGGGTTTCTCGAAGTCTTACAAAAGACCACTGATTGCAAAGGAAAGCAGTTTCTTCTGAATTGTTGGAGCGTTTCAATGATGATGGAGATAACTTTTTTTGCTAAGATCGTTACAGGTGACGAAACCCGCGCACATCATTTTGAACCTGAGACAAAAAGACAGTCAATGGAGTGACATCATCCGCAATCACCACGAAGAAAGAAATTCAAGACAATTCCTTCAGCTGGAAAGGTCATGATCACTGTCTTTTGGGACATTGAAGGTGTGATTCTTGTGGACGTTATGCCAAGAGGAGAGACAATCAATTCGCAAGCTTACATTAAGACATAGAAAAAACTCAATCAACGTTTTCGCAGAGTTCAGCCGCACAAGAATCCAGCAGACCTGCTTCTCCTTCACGACAATGCGTGACCTCACACAAGTCTGGCAACACGGGAAGCAATCACCAAATTGGGTTGGACTGTACTACCCCATCCACCCTATAGTCCCGATTTGGCACCCTCTGATTTTCATCTATTTGGTCCACTTAAAGATGCACTCCATGGGACAAGGTTTGAAGATGATGAAGGAGTGATTCATGCAGCGAAGAAATGGCTACATGATTAAGACAAAATCTGGTACACATAGCTAGGAATACATGCACTTGTTTTGCACTGGCATAAAGCCGTACAAGTTGATGGTGATTATGTTGAATAATACCGATGCTTACATGACATATCCATGTGTAGCAACGTTTGATTTTACTGGGGAGATTATGATGGTATCCTAAAAGAATGAAAACGGTGTCTGCATTAACCGTGTGAGGTCAAGCACATGTAGGCCCCTGACTCTATAAATGATGATGATGAATTATGTGCAGGGAACCTAACGCTACCTCCCTAGATCTCACACGGTCACTATTCTGGCTCTAGTGTCTGGTGTATGGTGTACCTAGTGTCTAGGGGTGCAATGAAATGATGGTACACAACAGAAAAACACTTGAAGTTTCTATGAATAAGAGAATAAACCAGTGGTTAAGTTTTTCTTTGAAATAAATTTTTTTTGTACAATTTAATCTGCCTGTCCAGTCATATCTTTTGGACAGGTCTTTGAGAATGAGGACAAGATAGTTTACAGAAAAGATCAATTAAAATTGTGGGGCAATGTGCCAACTAACTATAAAGTTAATATATATCTATATATGTCTTTCCTGTAGAAAATGTTCACAGCTTACACCACTTTATTCATCTAAAGGGAGAGTCACTGTGTATGAGGGGCTGTAGTTTCATCCTACCCCCATAAACGTCCTGAGTATTGTTTTGAAATACTAGTGTTTATTACAAGAAAATGTCAGATATGCCCAGATGTTTAACACATCACCTGGGGTTCCTTGTTGAAAGATATTACAATGTGTCGTTGCAGAAAGTCTCAATTTCACCACACGCCACAGCTCCTACTATTATCTTTGACAGCATAAACGACTGGTTAGAGACTGGAGGGCGTTATTCTTACTCAGCAGGTTTCCTGTCACCAGCTGGCAACAGGAAATAGAACCTCTGCAACAAAAGGACACCCTGGCCTTTTACATCTGATCACTTATTCTAACACTTAATTTCATACGTGGGTATGGGGTCAGCCTCGCGTGCATTACATGTGCACTCGCCCCTGATTTTACATGACTCCCACCTTGCTGTGACCACACCTCAGGTCCTTATAGCAGATACGCCACTGTACGTTTACATACTTTTCCTCAATACAATAATATAGAGTAACCACATTTCCTTTGATATGATCTTTTCTTCTTTTCTTTTCAAATATAATTGCTTCAGGCATGTTAAACAGTGTTCATTGAACACAGAGGCTTACTAATATATTCTAAGACAATAATATGACAACATAATCATGACAACATACATCAGTTAGATACAGTTCAATGTGAGGACTCAACAATGTCTGCTCCCGGCATGTCCTTCACTTTTTCCCAATAGCAGTATCTAACTTTGTAGTTGGATTAAACATATTAAATTCATAAAGCATCCTTACCACAATTCAAGAAATATAAACAAATGACGCTGACTTGAGAAGAAATGGCCTCAGCTTCTTCCGGACTGCACAGACTGTGAATTTCTTCTTTATTTAAATTTAAAGTTAACACAGCTGTTTCTCAGCGTATCTGAATGAAATTTTTAGTTCGACTGGCAATGAATAATCAAAGCCTTTTGCTAATATTTACTAACACTGGCCAATCGAAACTTGCGACTACTTGAATTCAAATGCAGTTTTTCTGAAAAACAAAATAATTCCAAACAATTTCTGCGTCTGGGAGTCGATTGGCCAGTCTGCTTTAGTTATGCCCAATACAAAAAGATGTTTCGTTTAGGATTACATTTTTCCTACCGCTCCCCTTTCCATCCATACTCTTTTTACCCAAACGAATTTGAATGTACCTCCTTGCCTCCCTTTCTAAGCTCGCATCCCCACTAAAGTTAAAAAAAAAAAAAAAAGCAGGAACGACAGTCTTTCTGGTCGAACGTCCGTAGACATTAGTATTTTCTCAATAACTTAGTTAATACTAGGACTATCGTTTTATTTAAAGTACATTCTTGCTCAGTGAACTCTACGGTATACTACCATATAATTTTTATGGTCAGTTTCATAAGGGTTTACATTTTCAATTTTTGTCATAGTCAATCGTCAAATAAAATTTTGCACAAGACCGCCATCTTTCCTCTCCTTCATCTCGCAAGCATGTATTTTTCAAATAACTAACTTGTTTGTGTGACGTCAGAAACATTACCGCGAGGAGGAAATAAAATATTGTCTGCGTGTGTTCGTCTCTGCTGGCTTTGCTCCAGCTTGTATATGCATGGCAGAATGTGTCAAGCGACGCGGGGTGGTGGCGTGGCGGGTTAAGAATTGGCGTTAATAATTTGTATTGTATCTTGTAACACTACCAAAAAATGTAAGGATTACTACTAAATTTGCGTTAAAGTTGACAGAATACGTTAATTCAGATAGTTATTTTGCGGCACACTACCGCAAAATTGTTAATTATAAGGCTAGGCTGCAATGTGTATGCAGCAGATCGGGCAAATGTTAAATATTAGTAGTACGTTTTCGAAACCGAAACTAAACGCGTGTTAGATTTTTACCGTGAAATCGTTCTATAGGCTTAGCACTGCACAGAAAGCAGCGTTGCGGGCGTCGAAGATGCCAACCGTCAGACACATGCGGGCTGGGTTATCTATTATCATTTTATGGCTAAAATCTTACTGAATTGAGCGATTATTCTCGCAGATTTTGCTACACACCTCCCATCCTAAAACATGCATTCATTTGCAGGTTATAATATGCGAGATAACCTAGCTCCATGAAGTCTTACACGTTTTTCTGATCTTCATCATAAGGATGTCTGCTCAAAAAGTCTGCACCTACGTTCAAAGGGCCGGGAATATATTCTATCAGAAATGAGTAAAGCTGCAATAATAAAGACCATCTCAATAATCTGGAATTTTCATGCTTGGCCTGTGACAAGAACACGAGGGGCGAATGATCCGTTTGGACCACAAATGTCCTGCCATATAAAAGAATCTGGAATTTCTTTATCGCCCATATAAGAGCGAGACATTCTTCTTCACTTGTTGAATAATTTTTTTTCCGCCTTGTTCAACTTGCGGCTTGCATAAGCGACTGGGTTCAATTCCCCATCTTGTGAGGAGGACCTTTGCAACAATGTAGCACCCAGGCCCACATTGCTTGCGTCACTTCTCACAATAAATTCTTTATTCAAGTCAGGCAATTGCAACACTGGCCTGCTTGGAAGCTTTTCTTTTAACTCCTGGTAAGCCAATTCACACTGTGCTGACCAAATTATCGTATCAGGTTGACCTTTGCGAGTTAAATCCGTCAGAGGAGCACATATAGAGTTAAAATGTTTAATGTACTTTTGGTAGAAACCACACAACGACACGAAAGATCGCACATCTTTCTTTGTTTGTGGTCTAGGTGCTCTTTTCAATTTTTCCAGATTCTTGGGATCAGGGGTCATGCTACCCTGATGTACAGTATGTCCCAAGAATTCCAACTCTTTACAACCAATACAACATTTTGTTGGCCTAGCTGTTAAGTTAGCCTCTCTGAGTCTATCAAACAGCATATTCAAAGAGGTAACATGTTCCTCAAATGTTTCCGTAGCAATGAGGATATCATCCATAAAATACGAAATACATGGATTCTTCAGGGGATCCAGCAATTTTCGCATCATCCTAGAAAACACAGTTTGGAGAGGTTCGGGCTGGAATTCCGTAACAGCGTTTAGCAGCCGGTAATCTATACACAGCCGAACTTCCTTATTGGGCTTCTGCAACAGCACTACGCTCGAACTGTAAGGAGATGTAGACTCACTGATAATTCCTGCCTGGCACAGCTTGTCTATTTCTCCGCAAAGTGCATCAGCTGTTGCGTACGGTATGGGGTAAACTCTGGTTCGAACAGGGGTCTCATTTGTTAATTTGATCTCAAATTCGATGAGATTTGTTCGACCAGGTACATCCGTTAAGACTGCACTGTACTGTTTTAGTAGAGCCCTGGTTTCTGTTTGTTGTTCTGGTGAGAGATTGTCGCCGAACTTGACATCTTTAAAGGATTCTGTGGGTTGCAATGGATACTCCATGCAACCATCATCATCTTCCTCGTCTTCCGTTGCTATGGCGACAGCCAGGAGATGCTCGGAGGATGGCACCGGTCTTTCCAAATATTTCTTAAGCAGATTTATGTGGAAGACCTTCTCCTTTCCTTTGATGGAGATCTTGTAATTGGTACGTGAGATCTTTTTAAGGACGGTAAATGGCCCTTGCCATCCGATGCGAAGTTTATTGCTTCCGGTTGGAAGTAGCAACAAAACTTTCTCCCCTGGTTGTAGTTCTCTCTCTTTTGCAGCTTTGTTGTATCTTTTAGCATGTTTAGCGCGGGTTTTCTTAAGGTTGGTGGTAGCTAGATCCCATTAGCTTTAGCCTTTCCTTGAGATCAGATACATACTTGCTTGCAGAGACGACTGTCTCGTCAGCCTTTTGGTCTGTCAGGGACCGAAGTAAGGCTTCTAGTGGCCCTTAATAGGTCTGCCAAATAAACGTGTAGCTGGCGCGAATCCCGTAGACGCTTGGGGAACCTCTCGGTAGGCGAATAAGGCAGCCGATATATATAGGTCCCAGTCTTCCGGTTTCTCCTGACCCAGCTTACGTAACATGGTGGTGAGGGTGCCGCTAAAACGTTCCACGAGCCCATTTCCGGCCAGATGGTAGGGACTTGTGTGGATATGTTTGGCTCTCAAGATCTTAAAGATCTCCTCCATTAACAGGCTACGGAATTGGGATCCATTGTCCGTCAAAACTTGTTGAGGGAATCCCAACTGTGTAAAGATTTGCTTGCCCTGATCAGACGTTCCTGTTGTAGGTGTCTTTCCTTTTCCTTGACCTAGGTGGCCGCGCTGCCACGTAGGCTTGGTGGGTTGATCAGAATTGTTATTTTGGGGATATCGGGTTTTGTAGAATTTCGATTTTTCCTGGGTAGGTCTCTGGTTATTGCTTTCTCGTTGGTTATAATGCTGAGAGGAATTAGAGGAATAGGATGACTGCTCTAGATTTTGTTTACGAGATGGCTCATTTGTGGGTTTACGTTTAGTGCTGGGAAGTTCGGCCTTTGCATTGGTATAGCGTTCTGCCTTATTGAGTATGTCCTCAAGCCTGACTGCGCCCTGTTCAGCCAAAAATTTACGGGTTTCGTTTGACAAAGTTGACTTTATCTGTTCCACAAGAACAAGTTCAAGTAGTCCCTCATATGTAAGAGTTAGGTCCGATAATTCTATGCACTTTATCAAATAGTCCGTGAGACGTGAAGAGAACTGCGGGAAAGTTTCCGTGCTCTCTTTCCGGCTGTTTCTGAACATTTGCAGAAATTTTCGGGCAGTCATCTCAAACCGTTCTAGCAACGCCTTCTTTAGCATGTCGTAATCATGTTGGTTCGGTCCCAGCTTTGTGTATACGTCATAAGCATTAGCTTTTAGTGACGTTGAGAGCTTAAGTGCCCAGCGGGAACTCTCTAACCCATACAGATTGGCGAGCCTTTCGAATTTTTCTAGGTAGCTGTCAATTTTTTCATTGGGGCTAGGAAAAGATTCTAAAGCAAAAGACATCGCCGTTAATTGGGCAGACTGAGTGCTGGAGAGATCCATTGACTGAGACTGGGGCGAAGACGGCTCTCCGTTATTCGAAGTAGAGGCGCCCCGATCTGCCTCAATTTTCTTCTGCTCCATTAAACGCTCCTCTGCTTCTTTCTTTTCTGCTCTATCTTGAGCATCTTTCCTCTCTGCTCTCTCTTCTGCTTCCTTCCTTTCCGCGTCATACCTTTCAAGTTCCCGGTTGACAAACAAGTTAGCGGCTTCTCCTTCTAAACCTGATTCTTTCGCCTCCAGCCTTAGGATGGATCTCATCTGAATCCTCTCTGACATGATTAAAGAACTGGATGCTTCTACTATTAGAGAATAGCAAGAAAGAACAAGAAGGGAAAAAAAAACTCAAAGCCGCTATGAGAAAAAACCAAAGTATAAAAAAAAATTACTTGTGTTACCTCCTGTGTTAACTTATCGCCACTATTATTGTCACTTAAAACTCCTAACGCAAGTGACTAAGCCAATTAAATTGGTAAGTTACACTAGAAAAAAATCTACTATTACTAACAGTAGAGAAAGATTTATATTAAAACAATTTAAAAGGGAAAAAAAATTTTTTTCCCCGAAAATTTTAATTCTCTAACAACAAACTCCGTCCCTGAAGTCACTTTTATGAGAAGAGACATGTTAACAAGACTTAAAAAGTCAGAACAAGGCGTCTTTAGCTAAGCTCAACTCAAACGCTTCAAAAACCTTTA
Organism: Oreohelix idahoensis; assembly: GCA_024509875.1. Classification (NCBI taxonomy): domain Eukaryota; kingdom Metazoa; phylum Mollusca; class Gastropoda; order Stylommatophora; family Oreohelicidae; genus Oreohelix; species Oreohelix idahoensis. The sequence goes on along the minus strand of JAMPIV010011679.1, from coordinate 335 downwards.
GTGAATTTAAAACCAGTCACGCAATCCCAGCCAATCTTATAAAGAAAAAATTTAATTTACTCCGCCAGAGGATAATTTAGCTAACCAAATTTATGATTATCCGTACTTTCTACTGCTGTGGAAAGAAAACAACCTGTAAATATGCTGTGTGGACGACCCAAATACTAAAAGGCTTTGTCTAGGGGTGTAATTAATTATTTATTTATTTCCCTAAATCACAAAGACAGATCACTCACACTCTATCTAGTTAGACCACAGAACTTAGGATCAGACATCAAAATATCTTTATATCCCAGCTATGCGAGATTGCCTCAAATGTAAGCTCCAAAGATCCA
>JAMPIV010011678.1:0-75406 GCA_024509875.1 Oreohelix idahoensis | reverse complement strand
ATTGGCAGGAATATGTACACGAAAAGTTAAAACACAACCCAAGTTTACGTAATATTTGAGGTCCGCTGCTTGCCGCCTGATTGCTGTCGCCATAAAGGTCCGTTTGTTACGGCCTTTATTCTTCATGAGAAAGAAGTTCCTGGCATGTGATGCCAGAAAAAGTCATAGCCTTTCGTTAGGCCATTGAAACCACCCTTCCCTACGGTATATTTGCAGAGTGGTACCTGACGGGTTCTGTCAGAGTACCAGATCTTCAGTTGATGAAAGCAGAAAGTAGATTGACAATTCATTATTGTTGGCACCATGTATCTGAGCTGATGCAAAGGGTTAACTACAATTACCATCATATGAGGCACCTACATCAACTGCAACAAGCCTTGAGAACAATATTCATCATCTCAAATAAGTTCTCACACATCAGCATCAATGCAAATAAGTTCTGAGACATCCCCTTCAATACAAACGGGTTCTGAACATTAAAGCCCAGATAAAGTTATCTACTTGAGTAGAGGATTGGCAGGAATATGTACACAAAAAGTTTTAAAACACCAAGGTTACCTAAATATTTGAGGACCGCTACTTGCGGCCTGATGCTGTCGCCATAAAGGTCCGTTGTTACGGCCTTTATTCTTCATGAGAAGAAGTTCCTGGCATGTGATGCCAGAAAAAAAGTCATAGCCTTTTCTTAGGCCATTGAAACCACCCTTCCCGTGCGGTATATTTGCAGAGGGGTACCTGACGGGTTCTGTCAGAGTACCAGATCTTCAGTAGATGAAAGCAGAAAGTAGATTGACAATTCATTATTGTTGGCACCATGTATCTGAGCTGATGCAAAGGGTTAACTACAATTACCATCATATGAGGCACCTACATCAAACTAAAACAAGCCGTGAGGACATATTCATCATCTCAAATAAGTTCTCAGACATCAGCATCAATGCAAATAAGTTCTGGACATCCCTTTCAATACAAACGGGTTCTGAACATTAGAGCCCAGATAAAGTTATCTACTTGAGTAGAGGATTGGCAGGAATATGTACACAAAAAAGTTAAAACACCAAGGTTACCTAATATTTGAGGACCGCTACTTGCGGCCTGATGCTGTCGCCATAAAGGTCCGTTGTTACGGCCTTTATTCTTCATGAGAAGAAGTTCCTGGCATGTGATGCCAGAAAAAGTCATAGCCTTTTGTTAGGCCATTGAAACCGCCCTTCCCGTGCGGTATATTTGCAGATTGGTACCTGACGGGTTCTGTCAGGTACCAGATCTTCAGTAGATGAAAGCAGAAAGTAGATTGACAATTCATTATTGTTGGCACCATGTATCTGAGCTGATGAAAAGGGTTAACTACAATTACCATCATATGAGGCACCTACATCAACTGAAACAAGCCGTGAGACATATTCATCATCTCAAATAAGTTCTCAGACATCAGCATCAATGCAAAAAAGTTCTGAGACATCCACTTCAATACAAACGGGTTCTGAACATTAGAGCCCAGATAAAGTTATCTACTTGAGTAGAGGATTGGAAGGAATATGTACACGAAAAGTTAAAACACCAAGGTTACGTAATATTTGAGGTCCGCTGCTTGCCGCCTGATGCTGTCGCCATAAAGGTCCGTTGTTACGGCCTTTATTCTTCATGAGAAGAAGTTCCTGGCATGTGATGCCAGAAAAAGTCATAGCCTTTCGTTAGGCCATTGAAACCACCCTTCCCGTGCGGTATATTTGCAGAGGGGTACCTGACGGGTTCTGTCAGAGTACCAGATCTTCAGTTGATGAAAGCAGAAAGTAGATTGACAATTCATTATTGTTGGCACCATGTATCTGAGCTGATGCAAAGGGTTAACTACAATTACCATCATATGAGGCACCTACATCAACTAAAACAAGCCGTGAGACATATTCATCATCTCAAATAAGTTCTCAGACATCAGCATCAATGCAAAAAAGTTCTGAGACATCCCCTTCAATACAAACGGGTTCTGAACATTAGAGCCCAGATAAAGTTATCTACTTGAGTAGAGGATTGGCAGGAATATGTACACAAAAAGTTAAAACACCAAGGTTACCTAATATTTGAGGTCCGCTGCTTGCCGCCTGATGCTGTCGCCATAAAGGTCCGTTGTTACGGCCTTTATTCTTCATGAGAAGAAGTTCCTGGCATGTGATGCCAGAAAAAGTCATAGCCTTTCGTTAGGCCATTGAAACCACCCTTCCCGTGCGGTATATTTGCAGAGGGGTACCTGACGGGTTCTGTCAGAGTACCAGATCTTCAGTTGATGAAAGCAGAAAGTAGATTGACAATTCATTATTGTTGGCACCATGTATCTGAGCTGATGCAAAGGGTTAACTACAATTACCATCATATGAGGCACCTACATCAACTAAAACAAGCCGTGAGACATATTCATCATCTCAAATAAGTTCTCAGACATCAGCATCAATGCAAAAAAGTTCTGAGACATCCACTTCAATACAAACGGGTTCTGAACATTAGAGCCCAGATAAAGTTATCTACTTGAGTAGAGGATTGGCAGGAATATGTACACGAAAAGTTAAAACACCAAGGTTACGTAATATTTGAGGTCCGCTGCTTGCCGCCTGATGCTGTCGCCATAAAGGTCCGTTGTTACGGCCTTTATTCTTCATGAGAAGAAGTTCCTGGCATGTGATGCCAGAAAAAGTCATAGCCTTTCGTTAGGCCATTGAAACCACCCTTCCCTACGGTATATTTGCAGAGTGGTACCTGACGGGTTCTGTCAGAGTACCAGATCTTCAGTTGATGAAAGCAGAAAGTAGATTGACAATTCATTATTGTTGGCACCATGTATCTGAGCTGATGCAAAGGGTTAACTACAATTACCATCATATGAGGCACCTACATCAACTAAAACAAGCCGTGAGACATATTCATCATCTCAAATAAGTTCTCAGACATCAGCATCAATGCAAATAAGTTCTGAGACATCCCCTTCAATACAAACGGGTTCTGAACATTAGAGCCCAGATAAAGTTATCTACTTGAGTAGAGGATTGGCAGGAATATGTACACAAAAAGTTAAAACACCAAGGTTACCTAATATTTGAGGTCCGCTACTTGCGGCCTGATGCTGTCGCCATAAAGGTCCGTTGTTACGGCCTTTATTCTTCATGAGAAGAAGTTCCTGGCATGTGATGCCAGAAAAAGTCATAGCCTTTAGTTAGGCCATTGAAACCACCCTTCCCGTGCGGTATATTTGCAGAGGGGTACCTGACGGGTTCTGTCAGAGTACCAGATCTTCAGTAGATGAAAGCAGAAAGTAGATTGACAATTCATTATTGTTGGCACCATGTATCTGAGCTGATGCAAAGGGTTAACTACAATTACCATCATATGAGGCACCTACATCAACTAAAACAAGCCGTGAGACATATTCATCATCTCAAATAAGTTCTCAGACATCAGCATCAATGCAAATAAGTTCTGAGACATCCCCTTCAATACAAACGGGTTCTGAACATTAGAGCCCAGATAAAGTTATCTACTTGAGTAGAGGATTGGCAGGAATATGTACACAAAAAAGTTAAAACACCAAGGTTACCTAATATTTGAGGTCCGCTACTTGCGGCCTGATGCTGTCGCCATAAAGGTCCGTTGTTACGGCCTTTATTCTTCATGAGAAGAAGTTCCTGGCATGTGATGCCAGAAAAAGTCATAGCCTTTAGTTAGGCCATTGAAACCACCCTTCCCGTGCGGTATATTTGCAGAGGGGTACCTGACGGGTTCTGTCAGAGTACCAGATCTTCAGTAGATGAAAGCAGAAAGTAGATTGACAATTCATTATTGTTGGCACCATGTATCTGAGCTGATGCAAAGGGTTAACTACAATTACCATCATATGAGGCACCTACATCAACTAAAACAAGCCGTGAGACATATTCATCATCTCAAATAAGTTCTCAGACATCAGCATCAATGCAAATAAGTTCTGAGACATCCCCTTCAATACAAACGGGTTCTGAACATTAGAGCCCAGATAAAGTTATCTACTTGAGTAGAGGATTGGCAGGAATATGTACACAAAAAAGTTAAAACACCAAGGTTACCTAATATTTGAGGACCGCTACTTGCGGCCTGATGCTGTCGCCATAAAGGTCCGTTGTTACGGCCTTTATTCTTCATGAGAAGAAGTTCCTGGCATGTGATGCCAGAAAAAGTCATAGCCTTTTGTTAGGCCATTGAAACCGCCCTTCCCGTGCGATATATTTGCAGATTGGTACCTGACGAGTTCTGTCAGGGTACCAGATCTTCAGTAGATGAAAGCAGAAAGTAGATTGACAATTCATTATTGTTGGCACCATGTATCTGAGCTGATGAAAAGGGTTAACTACAATTACCATCATATGAGGCACCTACATCAACTGAAACAAGCCGTGAGACATATTCATCATCTCAAATAAGTTCTCAGACATCAGCATCAATGCAAAAAAGTTCTGAGACATCCACTTCAATACAAACGGGTTCTGAACATTAGAGCCCAGATAAAGTTATCTACTTGAGTAGAGGATTGGCAGGAATATGTACACGAAAAGTTAAAACACCAAGGTTACGTAATATTTGAGGTCCGCTGCTTGCCGCCTGATGCTGTCGCCATAAAGGTCCGTTGTTACGGCCTTTATTCTTCATGAGAAGAAGTTCCTGGCATGTGATGCCAGAAAAAGTCATAGCCTTTCGTTACTCCATTGAAACCACCCTTCCCGTGCGGTATATTTGCAGAGGGGTACCTGACGGGTTCTGTCAGAGTACCAGATCTTCAGTTGATGAAAGCAGAAAGTAGATTGACAATTCATTATTGTTGGCACCATGTATCTGAGCTGATGCAAAGGGTTAACTACAATTACCATCATATGAGGCACCTACATCAACTGAAACAAGCCGTGAGACATATTCATCATCTCAAATAAGTTCTCAGACATCAGCATCATTTCAAAAAAGTTCTGAGACATCCACTTCAATACAAACGGGTTCTGAACATTAGAGCCCAGATAAAGTTATCTACTTGAGTAGAGGATTGGCAGGAATATGTACACGAAAAGTTAAAACACCAAGGTTACGTACTATTTGAGGTCCGCTGCTTGCCGCCTGATGCTGTCGCCATAAAGGTCCGTTGTTAAGGCCTTTATTCTTCATGAGAAGAAGTTCCTGGCATGTGATGCCAGAAAAAGTCATAGCCTTTCGTTAGGCCATTGAAACCACCCTTCCCGTGCGGTATATTTGCAGAGGGGTACCTGACGGGTTCTGTCAGAGTACCAGATCTTCAGTTGATGAAAGCAGAAAGTAGATTGACAATTCATTATTGTTGGCACCATGTATCTGAGCTGATGCAAAGGGTTAACTACAATTACCATCATATGAGGCACCTACATCAACTAAAACAAGCCGTGAGACATATTCATCATCTCAAATAAGTTCTCAGACATCAGCATCAATGCAAATAAGTTCTGAGACATCCCCTTCAATACAAACGGGTTCTGAACATTAGAGCCCAGATAAAGTTATCTACTTGAGTAGAGGATTGGCAGGAATATGTACACAAAAAAGTTAAAACACCAAGGTTACCTAATATTTGAGGACCGCTACTTGCGGCCTGATGCTGTCGCCATAAAGGTCCGTTGTTACGGCCTTTATTCTTCATGAGAAGAAGTTCCTGGCATGTGATGCCAGAAAAAGTCATAGCCTTTTGTTAGGCCATTGAAACCGCCCTTCCCGTGCGATATATTTGCAGATTGGTACCTGACGAGTTCTGTCAGGGTACCAGATCTTCAGTAGATGAAAGCAGAAAGTAGATTGACAATTCATTATTGTTGGCACCATGTATCTGAGCTGATGAAAAGGGTTAACTACAATTACCATCATATGAGGCACCTACATCAACTGAAACAAGCCGTGAGACATATTCATCATCTCAAATAAGTTCTCAGACATCAGCATCAATGCAAAAAAGTTCTGAGACATCCACTTCAATACAAACGGGTTCTGAACATTAGAGCCCAGATAAAGTTATCTACTTGAGTAGAGGATTGGCAGGAATATGTACACGAAAAGTTAAAACACCAAGGTTACGTAATATTTGAGGTCCGCTGCTTGCCGCCTGATGCTGTCGCCATAAAGGTCCGTTGTTACGGCCTTTATTCTTCATGAGAAGAAGTTCCTGGCATGTGATGCCAGAAAAAGTCATAGCCTTTCGTTAGGCCATTGAAACCACCCTTCCCGTGCGGTATATTTGCAGAGGGGTACCTGACGGGTTCTGTCAGAGTACCAGATCTTCAGTTGATGAAAGCAGAAAGTAGATTGACAATTCATTATTGTTGGCACACATGTATCTGAGCTGATGCAAAGGGTTAACTACAATTACCATCATATGAGGCACCTACATCAACTAAAACAAGCCGTGAGACATATTCATCATCTCAAATAAGTTCTCAGACATCAGCATCAATGCAAATAAGTTCTGAGACATCCCCTTCAATACAAACGGGTTCTGAACATTAGAGCCCAGATAAAGTTATCTACTTGAGTAGAGGATTGGCAGGAATATGTACACAAAAAAGTTAAAACACCAAGGTTACCTAATATTTGAGGACCGCTACTTGCGGCCTGATGCTGTCGCCATAAAGGTCCGTTGTTACGGCCTTTATTCTTCATGAGAAGAAGTTCCTGGCATGTGATGCCAGAAAAAGTCATAGCCTTTTGTTAGGCCATTGAAACCGCCCTTCCCGTGCGATATATTTGCAGATTGGTACCTGACGAGTTCTGTCAGGGTACCAGATCTTCAGTAGATGAAAGCAGAAAGTAGATTGACAATTCATTATTGTTGGCACCATGTATCTGAGCTGATGAAAAGGGTTAACTACAATTACCATCATATGAGGCACCTACATCAACTGAAACAAGCCGTGAGACATATTCATCATCTCAAATAAGTTCTCAGACATCAGCATCAATGCAAAAAAGTTCTGAGACATCCACTTCAATACAAACGGGTTCTGAACATTAGAGCCCAGATAAAGTTATCTACTTGAGTAGAGGATTGACAGGAATATGTACACGAAAAGTTAAAACACCAAGGTTACGTAATATTTGAGGTCCGCTGCTTGCCGCCTGATGCTGTCGCCATAAAGGTCCGTTGTTACGGCCTTTATTCTTCATGAGAAGAAGTTCCTGGCATGTGATGCCAGAAAAAGTCATAGCCTTTCGTTAGGCCATTGAAACCACCCTTCCCGTGCGGTATATTTGCAGAGGGGTACCTGACGGGTTCTGTCAGAGTACCAGATCTTCAGTTGATGAAAGCAGAAAGTAGATTGACAATTCATTATTGTTGGCACCATGTATCTGAGCTGATGCAAAGGGTTAACTACAATTACCATCATATGAGGCACCTACATCAACTAAAGCAGGCAGTGAGACATATTCATCATCTCAAATAAGTTCTCAGACATCAGCATCAATGCAAATAAGTTCTGAGACATCCCCTTCAATACAAACGGGTTCTGAACATTAGAGCCCAGATAAAGTTATCTACTTGAGTAGAGGATTGGCAGGAATATGTACACAAAAAAGTTAAAACACCAAGGTTACCTAATATTTGAGGACCGCTACTTGCGGCCTGATGCTGTCGCCATAAAGGTCCGTTGTTACGGCCTTTATTCTTCATGAGAAGAAGTTCCTGGCATGTGATGCCAGAAAAAGTCATAGCCTTTTGTTAGGCCATTGAAACCGCCCTTCCCGTGCGATATATTTGCAGATTGGTACCTGACGAGTTCTGTCAGGGTACCAGATCTTCAGTAGATGAAAGCAGAAAGTAGATTGACAATTCATTATTGTTGGCACCATGTATCTGAGCTGATGAAAAGGGTTAACTACAATTACCATCATATGAGGCACCTACATCAACTGAAACAAGCCGTGAGACATATTCATCATCTCAAATAAGTTCTCAGACATCAGCATCAATGCAAAAAAGTTCTGAGACATCCACTTCAATACAAACGGGTTCTGAACATTAGAGCCCAGATAAAGTTATCTACTTGAGTAGAGGATTGACAGGAATATGTACACGAAAAGTTAAAACACCAAGGTTACGTAATATTTGAGGTCCGCTGCTTGCCGCCTGATGCTGTCGCCATAAAGGTCCGTTGTTACGGCCTTTATTCTTCATGAGAAGAAGTTCCTGGCATGTGATGCCAGAAAAAGTCATAGCCTTTCGTTAGGCCATTGAAACCACCCTTCCCGTGCGGTATATTTGCAGAGGGGTACCTGACGGGTTCTGTCAGAGTACCAGATCTTCAGTTGATGAAAGCAGAAAGTAGATTGACAATTCATTATTGTTGGCACCATGTATCTGAGCTGATGCAAAGGGTTAACTACAATTACCATCATATGAGGCACCTACATCAACTAAAACAAGCCGTGAGACATATTCATCATCTCAAATAAGTTCTCAGACATCAGCATCAATGCAAATAAGTTCTGAGACATCCCCTTCAATACAAACGGGTTCTGAACATTAGAGCCCAGATAAAGTTATCTACTTGAGTAGAGGATTGGCAGGAATATGTACACAAAAAAGTTAAAACACCAAGGTTACCTAATATTTGAGGACCGCTACTTGCGGCCTGATGCTGTCGCCATAAAGGTCCGTTGTTACGGCCTTTATTCTTCATGAGAAGAAGTTCCTGGCATGTGATGCCAGAAAAAGTCATAGCCTTTTGTTAGGCCATTGAAACCGCCCTTCCCGTGCGATATATTTGCAGATTGGTACCTGACGAGTTCTGTCAGGGTACCAGATCTTCAGTAGATGAAAGCAGAAAGTAGATTGACAATTCATTATTGTTGGCACCATGTATCTGAGCTGATGAAAAGGGTTAACTACAATTACCATCATATGAGGCACCTACATCAACTGAAACAAGCCGTGAGACATATTCATCATCTCAAATAAGTTCTCAGACATCAGCATCAATGCAAAAAAGTTCTGAGACATCCACTTCAATACAAACGGGTTCTGAACATTAGAGCCCAGATAAAGTTATCTACTTGAGTAGAGGATTGACAGGAATATGTACACGAAAAGTTAAAACACCAAGGTTACGTAATATTTGAGGTCCGCTGCTTGCCGCCTGATGCTGTCGCCATAAAGGTCCGTTGTTACGGCCTTTATTCTTCATGAGAAGAAGTTCCTGGCATGTGATGCCAGAAAAAGTCATAGCCTTTCGTTAGGCCATTGAAACCACCCTTCCCGTGCGGTATATTTGCAGAGGGGTACCTGACGGGTTCTGTCAGAGTACCAGATCTTCAGTTGATGAAAGCAGAAAGTAGATTGACAATTCATTATTGTTGGCACCATGTATCTGAGCTGATGCAAAGGGTTAACTACAATTACCATCATATGAGGCACCTACATCAACTAAAACAAGCCGTGAGACATATTCATCATCTCAAATAAGTTCTCAGACATCAGCATCAATGCAAATAAGTTCTGAGACATCCCCTTCAATACAAACGGGTTCTGAACATTAGAGCCCAGATAAAGTTATCTACTTGAGTAGAGGATTGGCAGGAATATGTACACAAAAAAGTTAAAACACCAAGGTTACCTAATATTTGAGGACCGCTACTTGCGGCCTGATGCTGTCGCCATAAAGGTCCGTTGTTACGGCCTTTATTCTTCATGAGAAGAAGTTCCTGGCATGTGATGCCAGAAAAAGTCATAGCCTTTTGTTAGGCCATTGAAACCGCCCTTCCCGTGCGATATATTTGCAGATTGGTACCTGACGAGTTCTGTCAGGGTACCAGATCTTCAGTAGATGAAAGCAGAAAGTAGATTGACAATTCATTATTGTTGGCACCATGTATCTGAGCTGATGAAAAGGGTTAACTACAATTACCATCATATGAGGCACCTACATCAACTGAAACAAGCCGTGAGACATATTCATCATCTCAAATAAGTTCTCAGACATCAGCATCAATGCAAAAAAAGTTCTGAGACATCCACTTCAATACAAACGGGTTCTGAACATTAGAGCCCAGATAAAGTTATCTACTTGAGTAGAGGATTGACAGGAATATGTACACGAAAAGTTAAAACACCAAGGTTACGTAATATTTGAGGTCCGCTGCTTGCCGCCTGATGCTGTCGCCATAAAGGTCCGTTGTTACGGCCTTTATTCTTCATGAGAAGAAGTTCCTGGCATGTGATGCCAGAAAAAGTCATAGCCTTTCGTTACTCCATTGAAACCACCCTTCCCGTGCGGTATATTTGCAGAGGGGTACCTGACGGGTTCTGTCAGAGTACCAGATCTTCAGTTGATGAAAGCAGAAAGTAGATTGACAATTCATTATTGTTGGCACCATGTATCTGAGCTGATGCAAAGGGTTAACTACAATTACCATCATATGAGGCACCTACATCAACTAAAACAAGCCGTGAGACATATTCATCATCTCAAATAAGTTCTCAGACATCAGCATCAATGCAAATAAGTTCTGAGACATCCCCTTCAATACAAACGGGTTCTGAACATTAGAGCCCAGATAAAGTTATCTACTTGAGTAGAGGATTGGCAGGAATATGTACACAAAAAAGTTAAAACACCAAGGTTACCTAATATTTGAGGACCGCTACTTGCGGCCTGATGCTGTCGCCATAAAGGTCCGTTGTTACGGCCTTTATTCTTCATGAGAAGAAGTTCCTGGCATGTGATGCCAGAAAAAGTCATAGCCTTTTGTTAGGCCATTGAAACCGCCCTTCCCGTGCGATATATTTGCAGATTGGTACCTGACGAGTTCTGTCAGGGTACCAGATCTTCAGTAGATGAAAGCAGAAAGTAGATTGACAATTCATTATTGTTGGCACCATGTATCTGAGCTGATGAAAAGGGTTAACTACAATTACCATCATATGAGGCACCTACATCAACTGAAACAAGCCGTGAGACATATTCATCATCTCAAATAAGTTCTCAGACATCAGCATCAATGCAAAAAAGTTCTGAGACATCCACTTCAATACAAACGGGTTCTGAACATTAGAGCCCAGATAAAGTTATCTACTTGAGTAGAGGATTGGAAGGAATATGTACACGAAAAGTTAAAACACCAAGGTTACGTAATATTTGAGGTCCGCTGCTTGCCGCCTGATGCTGTCGCCATAAAGGTCCGTTGTTACGGCCTTTATTCTTCATGAGAAGAAGTTCCTGGCATGTGATGCCAGAAAAAAGTCATAGCCTTTAGTTAGGCCATTGAAACCACCCTTCCCGTGCGGTATATTTGCAGAGGGGTACCTGACGGGTTCTGTCAGAGTACCAGATCTTCAGTTGATGAAAGCAGAAAGTAGATTGACAATTCATTATTGTTGGCACCATGTATCTGAGCTGATGCAAAGGGTTAACTACAATTACCATCATATGAGGCACCTACATCAACTAAAACAAGCCGTGAGACATATTCATCATCTCAAATAAGTTCTCAGACATCAGCATCAATGCAAATAAGTTCTGAGACATCCCCTTCAATACAAACGGGTTCTGAACATTAGAGCCCAGATAAAGTTATCTACTTGAGTAGAGGATTGGCAGGAATATGTACACAAAAAAGTTAAAACACACCAAGGTTACCTAATATTTGAGGACCGCTACTTGCGGCCTGATGCTGTCGCCATAAAGGTCCGTTGTTACGGCCTTTATTCTTCATGAGAAGAAGTTCCTGGCATGTGATGCCAGAAAAAGTCATAGCCTTTTTTTAGGCCATTGAAACCGCCCTTCCCGTGCGATATATTTGCAGATTGGTACCTGACGAGTTCTGTCAGGGTACCAGATCTTCAGTAGATGAAAGCAGAAAGTAGATTGACAATTCATTATTGTTGGCACCATGTATCTGAGCTGATGAAAAGGGTTAACTACAATTACCATCATATGAGGCACCTACATCAACTGAAACAAGCCGTGAGACATATTCATCATCTCAAATAAGTTCTCAGACATCAGCATCAATGCAAAAAAGTTCTGAGACATCCACTTCAATACAAACGGGTTCTGAACATTAGAGCCCAGATAAAGTTATCTACTTGAGTAGAGGATTGACAGGAATATGTACACGAAAAGTTAAAACACCAAGGTTACGTAATATTTGAGGTCCGCTGCTTGCCGCCTGATGCTGTCGCCATAAAGGTCCGTTGTTACGGCCTTTATTCTTCATGAGAAGAAGTTCCTGGCATGTGATGCCAGAAAAAGTCATAGCCTTTCGTTACTCCATTGAAACCACTCTTCCCGTGCGGTATATTTGCAGAGGGGTACCTGACGGGTTCTGTCAGAGTACCAGATCTTCAGTTGATGAAAGCAGAAAGTAGATTGACAATTCATTATTGTTGGCACCATGTATCTGAGCTGATGCAAAGGGTTAACTACAATTACCATCATATGAGGCACCTACATCAACTGAAACAAGCCGTGAGACATATTCATCATCTCAAATAAGTTCTCAGACATCAGCATCATTTCAAAAAAGTTCTGAGACATCCACTTCAATACAAACGGGTTCTGAACATTAGATCCCAGATAAAGTTATCTACTTGAGTAGAGGATTGGCAGGAATATGTACACGAAAAGTTAAAACACCAAGGTTACGTACTATTTGAGGTCCGCTGCTTGCCGCCTGATGCTGTCGCCATAAAGGTCCGTTGTTAAGGCCTTTATTCTTCATGAGAAGAAGTTCCTGGCATGTGATGCCAGAAAAAGTCATAGCCTTTCGTTAGGCCATTGAAACCACCCTTCCCTGCGGTATATTTGCAGAGGGGTACCTGACGGGTTCTGTCAGAGTACCAGATCTTCAGTTGATGAAAGCAGAAAGTAGATTGACAATTCATTATTGTTGGCACCATGTATCTGAGCTGATGCAAAGGGTTAACTACAATTACCATCATATGAGGCACCTACATCAACTAAAACAAGCCGTGAGACATATTCATCATCTCAAATAAGTTCTCAGACATCAGCATCAATGCAAATAAGTTCTGAGACATCCACTTCAATACAAACGGGTTCTGAACATTAGAGCCCAGATAAAGTTATCTACTTGAGTAGAGGATTGGCAGGAATATGTATACGAAAAGTTAAAACACCAAGGTTACGTAATATTTGAGGTCCGCTGCTTGCCGCCTGATGCTGTCGCCATAAAGGTCCGTTGTTACGGCCTTTATTCTTCATGAGAAGAAGTTCCTGGCATGTGATGCCAGAAAAAGTCATAGCCTTTCGTTAGGCCATTGAAACCACCCTTCCCGTGCGGTATATTTGCAGAGGGGTACCTGACGGGTTCTGTCAGAGTACCAGATCTTCCGTAGATGAAAGCAGAAAGTAGATTGACAATTCATTATTGTTGGCACCATGTATCTGAGCTGATGCAAAGGGTTAACTACAATTACCATCATATGAGGCACCTACATCAACTAAAACAAGCCGTGAGACATATTCATCATCTCAAATAAGTTCTCAGACATCAGCATCAATGCAAATAAGTTCTGAGACATCCCCTTCAATGCAAACGGGTTCTGAACATTAGAGCCCAGATAAAGTTATCTACTTGAGTAGAGGATTGGCAGGAATATTGTTGCGTGATAAATTCTCGCAACATCGTTTTATTTCAATATCTGTTTTATAACGCAAGGGCAACAACTGCTTGAAATCTATAGTCACTTTTCTCGGTAAGCATTTGTCTTCTCGCGTTAGTATCGAATGCAGTTAACTTTTGAGCTGTGGTCATTTTTGCGCTGGACTGCGCATGACTTGTCTTGTTGTTTGGTCGATCGGTTTCCGCCCACCACTAGTGGGGGTGAGCGATTGGAAATGGCGAAAGAGATGCCTCGTTGAAGAGGGGATCTCCGCTTTTTTTTTGTTCTGTCAGGGATGTGTAGTCCTCTTTTGGATATTTCGTTTAGTCGAGATAATACCTCTAGTGTTTTCCCACATGTCGGGAGGCGTGATATTTCTGTGTATTTCATGAAAGCAAGGTAAATTGACTTTTTCATTAACTCTATCGATTTTGGGTCGTGAGCGATTTCGATTCATAGCCTGTCTGCGAAAGTCGTCGTCACGAGATGTTTTTTCCCAGCTCACATGTCGCTGCATTGTACTGCATCGGTTGATGCAGGTACCAAGGACCATTACTTGCTACTTTGTTAAATGAACTAGGTTTAGAAAACCTTTATTATCTAGAGGATATTCTTGAGGACATTATTTATACTTCGGCAGACGTGTCTGTCTTGCTGAAGTCAAACTAAGGAGAGTGAACTGATCTCATACATCTGGTTATCTCCTGGCTGTTATAGAAAAGGATGGAGTTGTTCATCTGACTACATTTACAGCACTTTGAAATATAACATGCATCTGACTCATCATTGTAATGCTGTCTACCGTTTATTGCTGTATTGAATGTTGCTGTGATAATGACTGTTTGATGTGCCTACACATTTGCGTAACCATTTTGTCACTGTGGCGTCCACAATAAATAATGAAGAAAAACGTCAACGGCTGTTTCAAGACTCATTGACTTTATACGTCGTGAGTTTACTGACGTCCTATGTGGATTGCCCTGTTATTGTTGCATGAACATTGTTTTGACTGAACACATCTACACACTACACAAAACCAGACATGCGGATGCCATCCATCATCATATGGCATCACGCATCATTTGGTGGCCATAAGCTGGTTTGATTCTGGTACTAGCAAACACGGGGTCCCTTACCCACTTCATTTTCAACAAGAATTCATCAGCATCCTTCAAGAAATTAACATTCTTCAATACAGTCAACATCTTCAAAATTTTCAAAGTACTCGGCGTTGCCCGGTAAAAGTCAAAATTTCAACCTTTTGACGGAAACAAGAATTTGACAGTACCCGGCGTTGTTACATGTTGCCGGATAACTCGGACTGCTGTTATCTTTTACGCAAGTCAAGCAAGTTGCTGCTGTCAAGGTTCCAGTGCTGTCGTTTTTTGAGAAGGTCAAGTGCCGGTTGAAACGGGTTGTTTTCTGAAGAAGGCCAAGTACCGATTTCCATCAACTTACTTTTGGATTAGAAGGTCAAGTGCCGAAACAACTCAACACACAGTATTTCAGAAGCTCTTGTACCATCGTGTTAGCAGTGGAAGCAGTTCAGATGTGCCATCATCGTTGGAGCTTCGCTCTTTAGGACGTTGATTGACATCCGTTTTTCTGCTGTTCTACGATTGGAAGCCTTTAAGTTAAGTGGCCTGTTTGTATGTAAACTGTGCCCTTATACTTCTGCTGAGTCTTCTGTGTATCATCTCATTCTATATATTATATGTCTATATGTTATTTGTATATTTATATGTTTATATTTCAGCGGGTTCTCGGTTGGGTGGTGTCTCCGTTAGATTATGCCACGTCATAGAGGTCGTCTATTGTGAGCGTTTTCTGTAGGGTTTGCAAATTTCCGATACTGGAATTTGCTAAGCGACTTCTGTTGCTATTTATGTTAGCTGTGATGACATGTTTTAATATTGTTTTCGTTATTATTTCACATTCTTTAGTTTTGTTGTGATTTGTTTGTATTTGTTAGCCTACTCTTGTCTATAATTTAGTTTCATACAACATTTTTGTTTATACACTGTGGTGTCATGTATTTTGTTTAATTCTATCGCAGATATCGTCACATTTTTTGTGATATTTCATTAATTTCTGCTTTATTTTTAGTTGATTTCTGCGAAAGTTTTTGTATTGTTGCTGATCTTTGTTATTGTTTACATTGTTATTGTTTACATTGTTTGTATTGTTTACATTTTCAATGTTTACATTCTGCATGTGTTTACATAGTCATTGTTTACAGTTATAGTAATTAGTTAATGGGCTATGCTAATGCACTGTTACTACTATACTGATGATAAATGAATGATGAATAGTGTCGTGCACTATTGAATGAGAAGTGCACTTATGATCAAGATTTGAGTGCTGATATTTCATATACAAGTTCTTTGATTGGAGACTTGTTTCCCACAGAGACTGGGATAATATAATGTGATGTGAATATACAAGTGCTTAATTAAGACTTGTTACACTTAGGTTTGAAATAAATTAGTTAATTATTTCAGGTTTTGGACTCATATGTTAGACAACATGTCTACATTTGAGCACTTTATTGAGCAGGGTAAATTGCTTGGGAAGACTGGTGATAAGTTAGAAGAATTTGCAACTGCTCGATATGATAAAGCAATGGAAGCTGAACAAAAGAAACTGCATATGGAAGCTGAACAAAAGAAACTGCAGATGCAGGTGGATGAAAAGAGATTCCAAATGGAAATGGAAAAACAAAAAAGGGAATCAGAAGCTGAGGAGAGAAAACTCCAGCTACAGCTAGAAGCTGAAAGACTTGAAAAAGAAGCTGAGAATAAAAGACTTGAAAAAGAAGCTGAAAATAAAAGACTTGAAAAAGAAGCTGAAAATAAAAGACTTGAAAAAGAAGCTGAAAATAAAAGACTTGAAAAAGAAGCTGAAAATGAAAGACTTCAAATGCAGGCTCAAGCTGAAGAAAGGAAGTTACAAAAGAGAGTCTGATGAGAGGAAAGCAAAAATGGAACATGAAGAAAAACTCTTAGCTTTAGAGTTGGAGAAATTGAAATTGACGAGCATGAGTAATGGTAATGATTCAAACAAGGGTTCATCTTCTGGGAAGGCTAATAATGATACTTTTAAGATTAAGTTACCAACATTTAGTCCTTCCAGTGATGACATAATGTTCTATCTGGACAGATTTGAACAAGCATGTACAGCTCATAACATAGACAAAGCAAAATATGTTTATCAGTTATCAGGGATACTGACAGGTAAAGCTCTAAGTATATTAAATATGGTGGATGAACCTGACAAGAGCAATTATGAGGTTGTCAGGGCCGCTTTGTTAAAGAAATATCAGCTTAACGAAGACGGCTATCGTCTACAATTTAAAAACATGTTACCTGAAAATGGAGTTGAATTCTCCGAGTTTATTGCAAGAATACGCATTACTTTCTCACGATGGGTTGAACTATCTAAGACGGAAAAAA
This sequence comes from Oreohelix idahoensis, assembly GCA_024509875.1. NCBI lineage: Eukaryota > Metazoa > Mollusca > Gastropoda > Stylommatophora > Oreohelicidae > Oreohelix > Oreohelix idahoensis. The sequence continues at coordinate 58,303 of JAMPIV010011678.1, read as the reverse complement.
CTTATGAAGGACTTATGGACTTAATACTTAGAGACAAAGTCATGTCGTCTGTCAATGAGTCTTTCCTTGCTTTCCTTCATGAACGTAAACCTAAAACAATAAAAGAAATGGAAGATTTCTGTTGCCAATACGTAACTGCGCACCCACACATAACCATGGGTAACTCTAAGGTGAAAGAAGGTTTACCAGTTGCTTCGGCAGCTCCGTATGGTCAAAACTTTGCTCGTAGATCCCAACAAAATTTTGATAGAAAGGGCAGCGGTAATTTCTGTCAAAATCATGGAAACCAATTTCATGGTGATTCTTCTTCGAAGAATTGGAGACAACCTGATAGTGGTCGTTACTATCACCCTAATAATTATAAGCATTTCAAAAGAGGATATGGTAATAGAGGTTATTCCTGCCGAAGACCTCAGAACCAAACAAATAGATGTTCGCATCAATGTGAACATGATAGTAATCGTGGAAACTGGAATTCGAACCAGTATAACAATTACAATAGAGACAATAATAACTGCAGAGATAATAATAACTCTGATAACTTCAGAGGTAATAATAGTCGGGGTAGATCTCAACACAAAAAAAAGAGATATCAGCAGGCTAATGCTGTACAACAGGAAACTGAGGGAGCCTGTAATCATGTTGTTGATAGTAAAAACTTTGACGCTGTCACTAGTTCTGCTTTTGACTTTGAGAGAGCAAACAAATGCCCCCAATGCAGTACTTTATTCGAACCGGGTACCATAACTACTTTGAGTTGTGGTCACCCACTTCCCGCTCTTCCTGCTGCTGTTGCGCATGACGGGAGGGGTTCTTTAATTCTACATAAGGGTCTTGTTAATGATACTCCGGTCTCACTACTTTTCGATTCCGGATGCACCACTATTGGTGTTAGACAATCGCTTGTAGATCCATCTTGTGCTACAGGAAGGGTTATTAAATGTGTCACATTTGGCGGCACTCTAGAAAAATATCCTACTGCTGTAATTCGCATTGCCACTCCTTTCTTTACTGGAGATGTGCATGCTTGTCTCTTACCTAATCCTATTGCGGACCTTATTATTGGTCGTATTCACGGAGTTAGGGAGTGTACCCCACAGCAGATTGCTGCTTGGGAAGATAATAACATGCAAGCTACAAATGCAGTAGTTACAAGAGCACAAGCTCTACAAACACCCGAAACTTCACTGAATAGTGATAATGAAGTTGATAGCCAAGATAGTCACTTAGTAATTACTCGTGACTCTTTCATAAAATTGCAAGAAGAAGATCCTTCTTTAAAAAAATTCTTCGTTCTTGCGAAGAAAGGTGATCCGAATCAGGATACAAATAGAAAATCTTGGATTGCAATGAGAAACGGCGTACTTGTACGTATGGTACAAGATTCGACTACGTCGGCACATTCGCAAATTCTTGTTCCCAAGAGCATGAGAGTCCAAATATTACAACATGCTCATGACTCGCAATGTGCTGGACATATGGGTTTTGCCCGTACGAAGTCGAGAGTCCTTGCGGCTTTCTTTTGGCCTTTTGTCAATAAGGACATTCGTATTTACTGCCGATCATGCAAGGTATGTCAGGAGGTCAAATCTAGAGGACCACGACATGCTGCGCCTATCCAGGCTGCTGACATTCCTATTCGGCCGTTTCAGAAAATGGCCATAGATATTATTGGCCCTTTTAAGGTCAAGTCGGCCAGAGGACATCAGTTTATCCTTACATGTGTCGATATGTGCACACGTTGGCCAGAGGCTATTCCTCTTAAGAGCATATCTACTACAGATATCGCAGATGCTCTTTGGTTGATATTTTCTCGCTTGGGGTTCCCCAGAGAAATATTGTCAGACCATGGCACTCAACTCATATCTGACACTATGTCACAGGTAATGTCTACCTTACATATTGAACGATCTCTCAGTAGTATCTACCATCCTATGTCTAATGGGTTAGTTGAGCGTCTGAATAGAACGCTCAAGACTTTGCTTGGTAAGATAACTGAAGATCATCCTCAAGATTGGGACAGGGTTTTACCCGCGGCTCTCTTTGCCTATAGAGAAGTCCCTAATGAACACACAGGATTTTCTCCCTTCGAACTTGTCTTTGGCGCGCGTCCACGCGGCCCTATGTCTTTATTACACGATCTCATCACTGCCGATGATATTAGCGATGAAACTCAATCCTCATATGAGTATGTCATTGCTCTTAGACAAAAGATCATTGAGGCATGTAAGCTAGCAACTGCTTCATCAGAAATTGCTAAAGAGAAGGCAAGGCAGTTTGCTAACAAGAATAGATGTCTACGACAACTTTGTCCAGGTGACAAAGCATTCGTCCTACTCCCCAGTAGGGAAAATAGACTTCTTATTGCATGGAAAGGTCCGTATGCAATAGTCTCTCGGATTTCCGATGTTGACTATGTGGTCGATATTGATGGAAAGCATAAAACTTTCCACATAAACATGCTTTCGGAATTTCACGAACGTCCGGACTATTTGCTGCCTATTTTCCAGGCAACGGATGATGCTCCTGCACCTCACGGTCATTATTCATCCCTGTCTGTCATTCAGGATGAGGAAGCTACCTTCTCTGATGTCAACCTTCCCCTTCCAGTGGTTCCATTACATTCTACGGAATCTTGGAAAAACGTTTCTGTTTCTCCTAATCTTTCTGGTGACGAACATCGACAAGTCTCGTCGATGTTACAAACATTTCAGGATGTTCTCACTGACATTCCTGGACACACAGATGTCATAGAACATGACATAATTCTTACCGACAATAATCCAATTAGGGTTAGGCCGTATCCTATTCCTATACACTTTCAGTCGCAAGTGGAAAAGGAATTGGATGAAATGATTCAATTAAATATAATTGAACCATCGACTTCACCATATTCTTCTTCCATGGTTATTGTCCGGAAGAAGGATAAGAACATACGAATTTGCGTTGATTATCGCAAATTGAATCAGGTCACAAAGTTCGACGCTGAACCGATGCCTTTGTTAGAAGATCTACTGATTAGACTTTCTAATTCTAGATTCTTCACTAAACTTGACTTGTCTAAAGGTTATTGGCAAGTGCCTTTAGCAGAGCATGCCAAACCTCTTACTGCTTTTTCTACACCTAGGGGTCTATTTCAATGGAATGTTATGCCTTTTGGTCTCATGAACGCCCCTGCCACTTTCGTTCGCATGATGCGTCGAATTCTGTCACATCGTTCGGATGTCATCGCATACTTAGATGACATCTGTCTCTTCAGTGATACCTGGGAAGATCACTATTTAGGGTTATATGACTTACTGTCCACTCTACGTGAGAATAATTTGACAGCAAAACCTTCTAAAGCTTTTGTTGGTTTTGGTGAAATCTCTTTCCTGGGTCATCGTGTTGGTCATGGTCTCTTGAAGACAGAAGACCACAATACTTCCAAAATACTGAACATCTCTGTTCCTAAAACGAAGAAACAAGTTAGGAGTCTCTTAGGTTTAATTCAATTTTATGGGAGATTTATTCCAAATTTATCTTCGATCATGGCACCTCTCTCAACATTGTTGAAGAAAGGTTCGCCTAATCTGGTCCGTTGGTCTGAAGAATGCCAATCTTCACTAGACCAAATCAAGAATATATTTTCTTCTCCTCCCATCTTAAGATTACCTACTCTTGATAGGACTTTTGTTCTTCGGAGTGATGCTTCATCCACTGGGATTGGAGCAGCACTGATGCAAGAATATGCAAATACTCTGCATCCTGTTATGTACATTTCTAGAAAACTAAATGCGGCAGAGAGGAACTACTCGGTTTTAGACCGTGAGTTGTTAGCGATGGTTTGGTCAATTCTAAAGCTACAAAGATTCCTCCTGGGCGCACATTTCATTCTAGAGACTGATCAGAAAGCTCTTACAGCTATTCAGACTAAGAATTTGAAGAGTTCGAGATCCACTCGATATGCTATAGCTCTTCAACCTTTTCACTTCACGGTACGAGCTATCCGTGGTGCGGATAATGTGATGGCTGACATTTTGTCTAGATGCCCACATGACTCCAACTAATACTTCTGTCCTATATTTCTATATATTACAGAGTCATAACACACCTATATTTCTACAATAGATTAGCACATCTGTACTTACTTTATATGTACACACTATCGTGCTTTGTTGTCATCTTCTTCTGTTCGTTTTTTAAAATGATAGAGGAGGACTGAGTAGTTAATATAAGGGCCGTTAGTTTACTAAACAGCCACAATTATTAATAATGTATTGTACCTTATGAAGCATATTAGTTATTAATTAGCATTATATTGCTTGTACTTTCTCAGAATGTCATTGTTGAGCTGAGGACTTACCTTACGAGTTCTAGATTGTGTACTTACCCTCGGAATACCAGAGCATATGTCCTGGATCGTCATGTAGTTTAACTTTGCTATGTACTTATGTCATTACATGTCAAAGAATGTACTATTTAAATTTTCCTATCAGATTTGTACATCCATTTTTAAAGACAATATTAGAGTATGCTGTTTAATGATGATTATAGTAACTTGCATACGTATATTGTGTTTACATGCTAACGTGATGTGTGTTGGTGACACCTCCCCGATGTGAATATTTTTTGAGACATATTTATTTTTCTGTTGAGGTATATCCTCACCAGACACTCTATAATTAGCCTATTGTTTGGCAATTTAATTAATTATCAGCGCATAATTCGTGCGTTTTGAGCCGCTTATCGCTTGCTCTTTGATATTGAAAAAAAAATATGTTCCACATTTTTTTTTTATCGGGAGGAGGTGGTGATATGTTGCGTGATAAATTCTCGCAACATCGTTTTATTTCAATATCTGTTTTATAACGCAAGGGCAACAACTGCTTGAAATCTATAGTCACTTTTCTCGGTAAGCATTTGTCTTCTCGCGTTAGTATCGAATGCAGTTAACTTTTGAGCTGTGGTCATTTTTGCGCTGGACTGCGCATGACTTGTCTTGTTGTTTGGTCGATCGGTTTCCGCCCACCACTAGTGGGGGTGAGCGATTTGGAATGGCGAAAGAGATGCCTCGTTGAAGAGGGGATCTCCGCTTTTTTTTGTTCTGTCAGGGATGTGTAGTCCTCTTATGGATATTTCGTTTAGTCGAGATAATACCTCTAGTGTTTTCCCACATGTCGGGAGGCGTGATATTTCTGTGTATTTCATGAAAGCAAGGTAAATTGACTTTTTCATTAACTCTATCGATTTTGGGTCGTGAGCGATTTCGATTCATAGCCTGTCTGCGAAAGTCGTCGTCACGAGATGTTTTTTCTCAGCTCACATGTCGCTGCATTGTACTGCATCGGTTGATGCAGGTACCAAGGACCATTACTTGCTACTTTGTTAAATGAACTAGGTTTAGAAAACCTTTATTATCTAGAGGATATTCTTGAGGACATTATTTATACTTCGGCAGACGTGTCTGTCTTGCTGAAGTCAAACTAAGGAGAGTGACTGATCTCATACATCTGGTTATCTCCTGGCTGTTATAGAAAAGGATGGAGTTGTTCACCTGACTACATTTACAGCACTTTGAAATATAACATGCATCTGACTCATCATTGTAATGCTGTCTACCGTTTATTGCTGTATTGAATGTTGCTGTGATAATGACTGTTTGATGTGCCTACACATTTGCGTAACCATTTTGTCACTGTGGCGTCCACAATAAATAATGAAGAAAAACGTCAACGGCTGTTTCAAGACTCATTGACTTTATACGTCGTGAGTTTACTGACGTCCTATGTGGATTGCCCTGTTATTGTTGCATGAACATTGTTTTGACTGAACACATCTACACACTACACAAAACCAGACATGCGGATGCCATCCATCATCATATGGTATCACGCATCAAATATGTACACAAAAAAGTTAAAACACCAAGGTTACATAATATTTGAGGACCGCTACTTGCGGCCTGATGCTGTCGCCATAAAGGTCCGTTGTTACGGCCTTTATTCTTCATGAGAAGAAGTTCCTGGCATGTGATGCCAGAAAAAGTCATAGCCTTTTGTTAGGCCATTGAAACCGCCCTTCCCGTGCGATATATTTGCAGATTGGTACCTGACGAGTTCTGTCAGGGTACCAGATCTTCAGTAGATGAAAGCAGAAAGTAGATTGACAATTCATTATTGTTGGCACCATGTATCTGAGCTGATGAAAAGGGTTAACTACAATTACCATCATATGAGGCACCTACATCAACTAAAACAAGCCGTGAGACATATTCATCATCTCAAATAAGTTCTCAGACATCAGCATCAATGCAAATAAGTTCTGAGACATCCCCTTCAATACAAACGGGTTCTGAACATTAGAGCCCAGATAAAGTTATCTACTTGAGTAGAGGATTGGCAGGAATATGTACACAAAAAAGTTAAAACACCAAGGTTACCTAATATTTGAGGACCGCTACTTGCGGCCTGATGCTGTCGCCATAAAGGTCCGTTGTTACGGCCTTTATTCTTCATGAGAAGAAGTTCCTGGCATGTGATGCCAGAAAAAGTCATAGCCTTTCGTTAGGCCATTGAAACCACCCTTCCCGTGCGGTATATTTGCAGAGGGGTACCTGACGGGTTCTGTCAGAGTACCAGATCTTCAGTTGATGAAAGCAGAAAGTAGATTGACAATTCATTATTGTTGGCACCATGTATCTGAGCTGATGCAAAGGGTTAACTACAATTACCATCATATGAGGCACCTACATCAACTAAAACAAGCCGTGAGACATATTCATCATCTCAAATAAGTTCTCAGACATCAGCATCAATGCAAATAAGTTCTGAGACATCCCCTTCAATACAAACGGGTTCTGAACATTAGAGCCCAGATAAAGTTATCTACTTGAGTAGAGGATTGGCAGGAATATGTACACAAAAAAGTTAAAACACCAAGGTTACCTAATATTTGAGGACCGCTACTTGCGGCCTGATGCTGTCGCCATAAAGGTCCGTTGTTACGGCCTTTATTCTTCATGAGAAGAAGTTCCTGGCATGTGATGCCAGAAAAAGTCATAGCCTTTTGTTAGGCCATTGAAACCGCCCTTCCCGTGCGATATATTTGCAGATTGGTACCTGACGAGTTCTGTCAGGGTACCAGATCTTCAGTAGATGAAAGCAGAAAGTAGATTGACAATTCATTATTGTTGGCACCATGTATCTGAGCTGATGAAAAGGGTTAACTACAATTACCATCATATGAGGCACCTACATCAACTGAAACAAGCCGTGAGACATATTCATCATCTCAAATAAGTTCTCAGACATCAGCATCAATGCAAAAAAGTTCTGAGACATCCACTTCAATACAAACGGGTTCTGAACATTAGAGCCCAGATAAAGTTATCTACTTGAGTAGAGGATTGGAAGGAATATGTACACGAAAAGTTAAAACACCAAGGTTACGTAATATTTGAGGTCCGCTGCTTGCCGCCTGATGCTGTCGCCATAAAGGTCCGTTGTTACGGCCTTTATTCTTCATGAGAAGAAGTTCCTGGCATGTGATGCCAGAAAAAGTCATAGCCTTTCGCTAGGCGATTGAAACCACCCTTCCCGTGCGGTATATTTGCAGAGGGGTACCTGACGGGTTCTGTCAGAGTACCAGATCTTCAGTTGATGAAAGCAGAAAGTAGATTGACAATTCATTATTGTTGGCACCATGTATCTGAGCTGATGCAAAGGGTTAACTACAATTACCATCATATGAGGCACCTACATCAACTAAAACAAGCCGTGAGACATATTCATCATCTCAAATAAGTTCTCAGACATCAGCATCAATGCAAAAAAGTTCTGAGACATCCCCTTCAATACAAACGGGTTCTGAACATTAGAGCCCAGATAAAGTTATCTACTTGAGTAGAGGATTGGCAGGAATATGTACACAAAAAAGTTAAAACACCAAGGTTACCTAATATTTGAGGTCCGCTACTTGCGGCCTGATGCTGTCGCCATAAAGGTCCGTTGTTACGGCCTTTATTCTTCATGAGAAGAAGTTCCTGGCATGTGATGCCAGAAAAAGTCATAGCCTTTCGTTAGGCCATTGAAACCACCCTTCCCGTGCGGTATATTTGCAGAGGGGTACCTGACGGGTTCTGTCAGAGTACCAGATCTTCAGTAGATGAAAGCAGAAAGTAGATTGACAATTCATTATTGTTGGCACCATGTATCTGAGCTGATGCAAAGGGTTAACTACAATTACCATCATATGAGGCACCTACATCAACTAAAACAAGCCGTGAGACATATTCATCATCTCAAATAAGTTCTCAGACATCAGCATCAATGCAAATAAGTTCTGAGACATCCCCTTCAATACAAACGGGTTCTGAACATTAGAGCCCAGATAAAGTTATCTACTTGAGTAGAGGATTGGCAGGAATATGTACACAAAAAAGTTAAAACACCAAGGTTACCTAATATTTGAGGACCGCTACTTGCGGCCTGATGCTGTCGCCATAAAGGTCCGTTGTTACGGCCTTTATTCTTCATGAGAAGAAGTTCCTGGCATGTGATGCCAGAAAAAGTCATAGCCTTTTGTTAGGCCATTGAAACCGCCCTTCCCGTGCGGTATATTTGCAGAGGGGTACCTGACGGGTTCTGTCAGAGTACCAGATCTTCAGTTGATGAAAGCAGAAAGTAGATTGACAATTCATTATTGTTGGCACCATGTATCTGAGCTGATGCAAAGGGTTAACTACAATTACCATCATATGAGGCACCTACATCAACTGAAACAAGCCGTGAGACATATTCATCATCTCAAATAAGTTCTCAGACATCAGCATCAATGCAAAAAAGTTCTGAGACATCCACTTCAATACAAACGGGTTCTGAACATTAGAGCCCAGATAAAGTTATCTACTTGAGTAGAGGATTGGCAGGAATATGTACACGAAAAGTTAAAACACCAAGGTTACGTAATATTTGAGGTCCGCTGCTTGCCGCCTGATGCTGTCGCCATAAAGGTCCGTTGTTACGGCCTTTATTCTTCATGAGAAGAAGTTCCTGGCATGTGATGCCAGAAAAAGTCATAGCCTTTCGTTAGGCCATTGAAACCACCCTTCCCGTGCGGTATATTTGCAGAGGGGTACCTGACGGGTTCTGTCAGAGTACCAGATCTTCAGTTGATGAAAGCAGAAAGTAGATTGACAATTCATTATTGTTGGCACCATGTATCTGAGCTGATGCAAAGGGTTAACTACAATTACCATCATATGAGGCACCTACATCAACTAAAACAAGCCGTGAGACATATTCATCATCTCAAATAAGTTCTCAGACATCAGCATCAATGCAAATAAGTTCTGAGACATCCCCTTCAATACAAACGGGTTCTGAACATTAGAGCCCAGATAAAGTTATCTACTTGAGTAGAGGATTGGCAGGAATATGTACACAAAAAAGTTAAAACACCAAGGTTACCTAATATTTGAGGACCGCTACTTGCGGCCTGATGCTGTCGCCATAAAGGTCCGTTGTTACGGCCTTTATTCTTCATGAGAAGAAGTTCCTGGCATGTGATGCCAGAAAAAGTCATAGCCTTTTGTTAGGCCATTGAAACCGCCCTTCCCGTGCGATATATTTGCAGATTGGTACCTGACGAGTTCTGTCAGGGTACCAGATCTTCAGTAGATGAAAGCAGAAAGTAGATTGACAATTCATTATTGTTGGCACCATGTATCTGAGCTGATGCAAAGGGTTAACTACAATTACCATCATATGAGGCACCTACATCAACTAAAACAAGCCGTGAGACATATTCATCATCTCAAATAAGTTCTCAGACATCAGCATCAATGCAAAAAAGTTCTGAGACATCCACTTCAATACAAACGGGTTCTGAACATTAGAGCCCAGATAAAGTTATCTACTTGAGTAGAGGATTGGCAGGAATATGTACACGAAAAGTTAAAACACCAAGGTTACGTAATATTTGAGGTCCGCTGCTTGCCGCCTGATGCTGTCGCCATAAAGGTCCGTTGTTACGGCCTTTATTCTTCATGAGAAGAAGTTCCTGGCATGTGATGCCAGAAAAAGTCATAGCCTTTCGTTAGGCCATTGAAACCACCCTTCCCGTGCGGTATATTTGCAGAGGGGTACCTGACGGGTTCTGTCAGAGTACCAGATCTTCAGTTGATGAAAGCAGAAAGTAGATTGACAATTCATTATTGTTGGCACCATGTATCTGAGCTGATGCAAAGGGTTAACTACAATTACCATCATATGAGGCACCTACATCAACTAAAACAAGCCGTGAGACATATTCATCATCTCAAATAAGTTCTCAGACATCAGCATCAATGCAAATAAGTTCTGAGACATCCCCTTCAATACAAACGGGTTCTGAACATTAGAGCCCAGATAAAGTTATCTACTTGAGTAGAGGATTGGCAGGAATATGTACACAAAAAAGTTAAAACACCAAGGTTACCTAATATTTGAGGACCGCTACTTGCGGCCTGATGCTGTCGCCATAAAGGTCCGTTGTTACGGCCTTTATTCTTCATGAGAAGAAGTTCCTGGCATGTGATGCCAGAAAAAGTCATAGCCTTTTGTTAGGCCATTGAAACCGCCCTTCCCGTGCGATATATTTGCAGATTGGTACCTGACGAGTTCTGTCAGGGTACCAGATCTTCAGTAGATGAAAGCAGAAAGTAGATTGACAATTCATTATTGTTGGCACCATGTATCTGAGCTGATGCAAAGGGTTAACTACAATTACCATCATATGAGGCACCTACATCAACTGAAAACAAGCCGTGAGACATATTCATCATCTCAAATAAGTTCTCAGACATCAGCATCAATGCAAAAAAGTTCTGAGACATCCACTTCAATACAAACGGGTTCTGAACATTAGAGCCCAGATAAAGTTATCTACTTGAGTAGAGGATTGGCAGGAATATGTACACAAAAAAGTTAAAACACCAAGGTTACGTAATATTTGAGGTCCGCTGCTTGCCGCCTGATGCTGTCGCCATAAAGGTCCGTTGTTACGGCCTTTATTCTTCATGAGAAGAAGTTCCTGGCATGTGATGCCAGAAAAAGTCATAGCCTTTCGTTAGGCCATTGAAACCACCCTTCCCGTGCGGTATATTTGCAGAGGGGTACCTGACGGGTTCTGTCAGAGTACCAGATCTTCAGTTGATGAAAGCAGAAAGTAGATTGACAATTCATTATTGTTGGCACCATGTATCTGAGCTGATGCAAAGGGTTAACTACAATTACCATCATATGAGGCACCTACATCAACTAAAACAAGCCGTGAGACATATTCATCATCTCAAATAAGTTCTCAGACATCAGCATCAATGCAAATAAGTTCTGAGACATCCCCTTCAATACAAACGGGTTCTGAACATTAGAGCCCAGATAAAGTTATCTACTTGAGTAGAGGATTGGCAGGAATATGTACACAAAAAAGTTAAAACACCAAGGTTACCTAATATTTGAGGTCCGCTACTTGCGGCCTGATGCTGTCGCCATAAAGGTCCGTTGTTACGGCCTTTATTCTTCATGAGAAGAAGTTCCTGGCATGTGATGCCAGAAAAAGTCATAGCCTTTCGTTACTCCATTGAAACCACTCTTCCCGTGCGGTATATTTGCAGAGGGGTACCTGACGAGTTCTGTCAGGGTACCAGATCTTCAGTAGATGAAAGCAGAAAGTAGATTGACAATTCATTATTGTTGGCACCATGTATCTGAGCTGATGCAAAGGGTTAACTACAATTACCATCATATGAGGCACCTACATCAACTGAAAACAAGCCGTGAGACATATTCATCATCTCAAATAAGTTCTCAGACATCAGCATCAATGCAAAAAAGTTCTGAGACATCCACTTCAATACAAACGGGTTCTGAACATTAGAGCCCAGATAAAGTTATCTACTTGAGTAGAGGATTGGCAGGAATATGTACACGAAAAGTTAAAACACCAAGGTTACGTAATATTTGAGGTCCGCTGCTTGCCGCCTGATGCTGTCGCCATAAAGGTCCGTTGTTACGGCCTTTATTCTTCATGAGAAGAAGTTCCTGGCATGTGATGCCAGAAAAAGTCATAGCCTTTCGTTAGGCCATTGAAACCACCCTTCCCGTGCGGTATATTTGCAGAGGGGTACCTGACGGGTTCTGTCAGAGTACCAGATCTTCAGTTGATGAAAGCAGAAAGTAGATTGACAATTCATTATTGTTGGCACCATGTATCTGAGCTGATGCAAAGGGTTAACTACAATTACCATCATATGAGGCACCTACATCAACTAAAACAAGCCGTGAGACATATTCATCATCTCAAATAAGTTCTCAGACATCAGCATCAATGCAAAAAAGTTCTGAGACATCCCCTTCAATACAAACGGGTTCTGAACATTAGAGCCCAGATAAAGTTATCTACTTGAGTAGAGGATTGGCAGGAATATGTACACAAAAAAGTTAAAACACCAAGGTTACCTAATATTTGAGGTCCGCTACTTGCGGCCTGATGCTGTCGCCATAAAGGTCCGTTGTTACGGCCTTTATTCTTCATGAGAAGAAGTTCCTGGCATGTGATGCCAGAAAAAGTCATAGCCTTTTGTTAGGCCATTGAAACCACCCTTCCCGTGCGGTATATTTGCAGAGGGGTACCTGACGGGTTCTGTCAGAGTACCAGATCTTCAGTAGATGAAAGCAGAAAGTAGATTGACAATTCATTATTGTTGGCACCATGTATCTGAGCTGATGCAAAGGGTTAACTACAATTACCATCATATGAGGCACCTACATCAACTAAAACAAGCCGTGAGACATATTCATCATCTCAAATAAGTTCTCAGACATCAGCATCAATGCAAATAAGTTCTGAGACATCCCCTTCAATACAAACGGGTTCTGAACATTAGAGCCCAGATAAAGTTATCTACTTGAGTAGAGGATTGGCAGGAATATGTACACAAAAAAGTTAAAACACCAAGGTTACCTAATATTTGAGGACCGCTACTTGCGGCCTGATGCTGTCGCCATAAAGGTCCGTTGTTACGGCCTTTATTCTTCATGAGAAGAAGTTCCTGGCATGTGATGCCAGAAAAAGTCATAGCCTTTTGTTAGGCCATTGAAACCGCCCTTCCCGTGCGATATATTTGCAGATTGGTACCTGACGAGTTCTGTCAGGGTACCAGATCTTCAGTAGATGAAAGCAGAAAGTAGATTGACAATTCATTATTGTTGGCACCATGTATCTGAGCTGATGCAAAGGGTTAACTACAATTACCATCATATGAGGCACCTACATCAACTGAAACAAGCCGTGAGACATATTCATCATCTCAAATAAGTTCTCAGACATCAGCATCAATGCAAAAAAGTTCTGAGACATCCACTTCAATACAAACGGGTTCTGAACATTAGAGCCCAGATAAAGTTATCTACTTGAGTAGAGGATTGGCAGGAATATGTACACGAAAAGTTAAAACACCAAGGTTACGTAATATTTGAGGTCCGCTGCTTGCCGCCTGATGCTGTCGCCATAAAGGTCCGTTGTTACGGCCTTTATTCTTCATGAGAAGAAGTTCCTGGCATGTGATGCCAGAAAAAGTCATAGCCTTTCGTTAGGCCATTGAAACCACCCTTCCCGTGCGGTATATTTGCAGAGGGGTACCTGACGGGTTCTGTCAGAGTACCAGATCTTCAGTTGATGAAAGCAGAAAGTAGATTGACAATTCATTATTGTTGGCACCATGTATCTGAGCTGATGCAAAGGGTTAACTACAATTACCATCATATGAGGCACCTACATCAACTAAAACAAGCCGTGAGACATATTCATCATCTCAAATAAGTTCTCAGACATCAGCATCAATGCAAATAAGTTCTGAGACATCCCCTTCAATACAAACGGGTTCTGAACATTAGAGCCCAGATAAAGTTATCTACTTGAGTAGAGGATTGGCAGGAATATGTACACAAAAAAGTTAAAACACCAAGGTTACCTAATATTTGAGGACCGCTACTTGCGGCCTGATGCTGTCGCCATAAAGGTCCGTTGTTACGGCCTTTATTCTTCATGAGAAGAAGTTCCTGGCATGTGATGCCAGAAAAAGTCATAGCCTTTTGTTAGGCCATTGAAACCGCCCTTCCCGTGCGGTATATTTGCAGAGGGGTACCTGGCGGGTTCTGTTAGGGTACCAGATCTTCAGTAGATGAAAGCAGAAAGTAGACTGACAATTCATTATTGTTGGCACCATGTATCTGAGCTGATGCAAAGGGTTAACTACAATTACCATCATATGAGGCACCTACATCAACTAAAACAAGCCGTGAGACATATTCATCATCTCAAATAAGTTCTCAGACATCAGCATCAATGCAAAAAAGTTCTGAGACATCCACTTCAATACAAACGGGTTCTGAACATTAGAGCCCAGATAAAGTTATCTACTTGAGTAGAGGATTGGCAGGAATATGTACACGAAAAGTTAAAACACCAAGGTTACGTAATATTTGAGGTCCGCTGCTTGCCGCCTGATGCTGTCGCCATAAAGGTCCGTTGTTACGGCCTTTATTCTTCATGAGAAGAAGTTCCTGGCATGTGATGCCAGAAAAAGTCATAGCCTTTCGTTAGGCCATTGAAACCACCCTTCCCGTGCGGTATATTTGCAGAGGGGTACCTGACGGGTTCTGTCAGAGTACCAGATCTTCAGTTGATGAAAGCAGAAAGTAGATTGACAATTCATTATTGTTGGCACCATGTATCTGAGCTGATGCAAAGGGTTAACTACAATTACCATCATATGAGGCACCTACATCAACTAAAACAAGCCGTGAGACATATTCATCATCTCAAATAAGTTCTCAGACATCAGCATCAATGCAAATAAGTTCTGAGACATCCCCTTCAATACAAACGGGTTCTGAACATTAGAGCCCAGATAAAGTTATCTACTTGAGTAGAGGATTGGCAGGAATATGTACACAAAAAGTTAAAACACCAAGGTTACCTAATATTTGAGGTCCGCTACTTGCGGCCTGATGCTGTCGCCATAAAGGTCCGTTGTTACGGCCTTTATTCTTCATGAGAAGAAGTTCCTGGCATGTGATGCCAGAAAAAGTCATAGCCTTTCGTTAGGCCATTGAAACCACCCTTCCCGTGCGGTATATTTGCAGAGGGGTACCTGACGGGTTCTGTCAGAGTACCAGATCTTCAGTAGATGAAAGCAGAAAGTAGATTGACAATTCATTATTGTTGGCACCATGTATCTGAGCTGATGCAAAGGGTTAACTACAATTACCATCATATGAGGCACCTACATCAACTAAAACAAGCCGTGAGACATATTCATCATCTCAAATAAGTTCTCAGACATCAGCATCAATGCAAATAAGTTCTGAGACATCCCCTTCAATACAAACGGGTTCTGAACATTAGAGCCCAGATAAAGTTATCTACTTGAGTAGAGGATTGGCAGGAATATGTACACAAAAAAGTTAAAACACCAAGGTTACCTAATATTTGAGGACCGCTACTTGCGGCCTGATGCTGTCGCCATAAAGGTCCGTTGTTACGGCCTTTATTCTTCATGAGAAGAAGTTCCTGGCATGTGATGCCAGAAAAAGTCATAGCCTTTTGTTAGGCCATTGAAACCGCCCTTCCCGTGCGATATATTTGCAGATTGGTACCTGACGAGTTCTGTCAGGGTACCAGATCTTCAGTAGATGAAAGCAGAAAAGTAGATTGACAATTCATTATTGTTGGCACCATGTATCTGAGCTGATGCAAAGGGTTAACTACAATTACCATCATATGAGGCACCTACATCAACTAAAACAAGCCGTGAGACATATTCATCATCTCAAATAAGTTCTCAGACATCAGCATCAATGCAAAAAAGTTCTGAGACATCCACTTCAATACAAACGGGTTCTGAACATTAGAGCCCAGATAAAGTTATCTACTTGAGTAGAGGATTGGCAGGAATATGTACACAAAAAAGTTAAAACACCAAGGTTACGTAATATTTGAGGTCCGCTGCTTGCCGCCTGATGCTGTCGCCATAAAGGTCCGTTGTTACGGCCTTTATTCTTCATGAGAAGAAGTTCCTGGCATGTGATGCCAGAAAAAGTCATAGCCTTTCGTTAGGCCATTGAAACCACCCTTCCCGTGCGGTATATTTGCAGAGGGGTACCTGACGGGTTCTGTCAGAGTACCAGATCTTCAGTAGATGAAAGCAGAAAGTAGATTGACAATTCATTATTGTTGGCACCATGTATCTGAGCTGATGCAAAGGGTTAACTACAATTACCATCATATGAGGCACCTACATCAACTAAAACAAGCCGTGAGACATATTCATCATCTCAAATAAGTTCTCAGACATCAGCATCAATGCAAATAAGTTCTGAGACATCCCCTTCAATACAAACGGGTTCTGAACATTAGAGCCCAGATAAAGTTATCTACTTGAGTAGAGGATTGGCAGGAATATGTACACAAAAAAGTTAAAACACCAAGGTTACCTAATATTTGAGGACCGCTACTTGCGGCCTGATGCTGTCGCCATAAAGTCCGTTGTTACGGCCTTTATTCTTCATGAGAAGAAGTTCCTGGCATGTGATGCCAGAAAAAGTCATAGCCTTTTGTTAGGCCATTGAAACCGCCCTTCCCGTGCGATATATTTGCAGATTGGTACCTGACGAGTTCTGTCAGGTACCAGATCTTCAGTAGATGAAAGCAGAAAGTAGATTGACAATTCATTATTGTTGGCACCATGTATCTGAGCTGATGCAAAGGGTTAACTACAATTACCATCATATGAGGCACCTACATCAACTGAAACAAGCCGTGAGACATATTCATCATCTCAAATAAGTTCTCAGACATCAGCATCAATGCAAAAAAGTTCTGAGACATCCACTTCAATACAAACGGGTTCTGAACATTAGAGCCCAGATAAAGTTATCTACTTGAGTAGAGGATTGGCAGGAATATGTACACGAAAAGTTAAAACACCAAGGTTACGTAATATTTGAGGTCCGCTGCTTGCCGCCTGATGCTGTCGCCATAAAGGTCCGTTGTTACGGCCTTTATTCTTCATGAGAAGAAGTTCCTGGCATGTGATGCCAGAAAAAGTCATAGCCTTTCGTTAGGCCATTGAAACCACCCTTCCCGTGCGGTATATTTGCAGAGGGGTACCTGACGGGTTCTGTCAGAGTACCAGATCTTCAGTTGATGAAAGCAGAAAGTAGATTGACAATTCATTATTGTTGGCACCATGTATCTGAGCTGATGCAAAGGGTTAACTACAATTACCATCATATGAGGCACCTACATCAACTAAAACAAGCCGTGAGACATATTCATCATCTCAAATAAGTTCTCAGACATCAGCATCAATGCAAAAAAGTTCTGAGACATCCCCTTCAATACAAACGGGTTCTGAACATTAGAGCCCAGATAAAGTTATCTACTTGAGTAGAGGATTGGCAGGAATATGTACACAAAAAAGTTAAAACACCAAGGTTACCTAATATTTGAGGTCCGCTACTTGCGGCCTGATGCTGTCGCCATAAAGGTCCGTTGTTACGGCCTTTATTCTTCATGAGAAGAAGTTCCTGGCATGTGATGCCAGAAAAAGTCATAGCCTTTTGTTAGGCCATTGAAACCGCCCTTCCCGTGCGGTATATTTGCAGAGGGGTACCTGACGGGTTCTGTCAGAGTACCAGATCTTCAGTAGATGAAAGCAGAAAGTAGATTGACAATTCATTATTGTTGGCACCATGTATCTGAGCTGATGCAAAGGGTTAACTACAATTACCATCATATGAGGCACCTACATCAACTAAAACAAGCCGTGAGACATATTCATCATCTCAAATAAGTTCTCAGACATCAGCATCAATGCAAATAAGTTCTGAGACATCCCCTTCAATACAAACGGGTTCTGAACATTAGAGCCCAGATAAAGTTATCTACTTGAGTAGAGGATTGGCAGGAATATGTACACAAAAAAGTTAAAACACCAAGGTTACCTAATATTTGAGGACCGCTACTTGCGGCCTGATGCTGTCGCCATAAAGGTCCGTTGTTACGGCCTTTATTCTTCATGAGAAGAAGTTCCTGGCATGTGATGCCAGAAAAAGTCATAGCCTTTTGTTAGGCCATTGAAACCGCCCTTCCCGTGCGATATATTTGCAGATTGGTACCTGACGGGTTCTGTCAGAGTACCAGATCTTCAGTTGATGAAAGCAGAAAGTAGATTGACAATTCATTATTGTTGGCACCATGTATCTGAGCTGATGCAAAGGGTTAACTACAATTACCATCATATGAGGCACCTACATCAACTAAAACAAGCCGTGAGACATATTCATCATCTCAAATAAGTTCTCAGACATCAGCATCAATGCAAAAAAGTTCTGAGACATCCACTTCAATACAAACGGGTTCTGAACATTAGAGCCCAGATAAAGTTATCTACTTGAGTAGAGGATTGGCAGGAATATGTACACGAAAAGTTAAAACACCAAGGTTACGTAATATTTGAGGTCCGCTGCTTGCCGCCTGATGCTGTCGCCATAAAGGTCCGTTGTTACGGCCTTTATTCTTCATGAGAAGAAGTTCCTGGCATGTGATGCCAGAAAAAGTCATAGCCTTTTGTTAGGCCATTGAAACCGCCCTTCCCGTGCGGTATATTTGCAGAGGGGTACCTGACGGGTTCTGTCAGAGTACCAGATCTTCAGTAGATGAAAGCAGAAAGTAGATTGACAATTCATTATTGTTGGCACCATGTATCTGAGCTGATGCAAAGGGTTAACTACAATTACCATCATATGAGGCACCTACATCAACTAAAACAAGCCGTGAGACATATTCATCATCTCAAATAAGTTCTCAGACATCAGCATCATTTCAAAAAAGTTCTGAGACATCCAATTCAATACAAACGGGTTCTGAACATTAGAGCCCAGATAAAGTTATCTACTTGAGTAGAGGATTGGCAGGAATATGTACACAAAAAAGTTAAAACACCAAGGTTACCTAATATTTGAGGACCGCTGCTTGCCGCCTGATGCTGTCGCCATAAAGGTCCGTTGTTACGGCCTTTATTCTTCATGAGAAGAAGTTCCTGGCATGTGATGCCAGAAAAAGTCATAGCCTTTTGTTAGGCCATTGAAACCGCCCTTCCCGTGCGATATATTTGCAGATTGGTACCTGACGAGTTCTGTCAGGGTACCAGATCTTCAGTAGATGAAAGCAGAAAGTAGATTGACAATTCATTATTGTTGGCACCATGTATCTGAGCTGATGCAAAGGGTTAACTACAATTACCATCATATGAGGCACCTACATCAACTGAAACAAGCCGTGAGACATATTCATCATCTCAAATAAGTTCTCAGACATCAGCATCAATGCAAAAAAGTTCTGAGACATCCACTTCAATACAAACGGGTTCTGAACATTAGAGCCCAGATAAAGTTATCTACTTGAGTAGAGGATTGGCAGGAATATGTACACAAAAAAGTTAAAACACCAAGGTTACGTAATATTTGAGGTCCGCTGCTTGCCGCCTGATGCTGTCGCCATAAAGGTCCGTTGTTACGGCCTTTATTCTTCATGAGAAGAAGTTCCTGGCATGTGATGCCAGAAAAAGTCATAGCCTTTCGTTAGGCCATTGAAACCACCCTTCCCGTGCGGTATATTTGCAGAGGGGTACCTGACGGGTTCTGTCAGAGTACCAGATCTTCAGTTGATGAAAGCAGAAAGTAGATTGACAATTCATTATTGTTGGCACCATGTATCTGAGCTGATGCAAAGGGTTAACTACAATTACCATCATATGAGGCACCTACATCAACTAAAACAAGCCGTGAGACATATTCATCATCTCAAATAAGTTCTCAGACATCAGCATCAATGCAAAAAAGTTCTGAGACATCCCCTTCAATACAAACGGGTTCTGAACATTAGAGCCCAGATAAAGTTATCTACTTGAGTAGAGGATTGGCAGGAATATGTACACAAAAAAGTTAAAACACCAAGGTTACCTAATATTTGAGGTCCGCTACTTGCGGCCTGATGCTGTCGCCATAAAGGTCCGTTGTTACGGCCTTTATTCTTCATGAGAAGAAGTTCCTGGCATGTGATGCCAGAAAAAGTCATAGCCTTTAGTTAGGCCATTGAAACCACCCTTCCCGTGCGGTATATTTGCAGAGGGGTACCTGACGGGTTCTGTCAGAGTACCAGATCTTCAGTAGATGAAAGCAGAAAGTAGATTGACAATTCATTATTGTTGGCACCATGTATCTGAGCTGATGCAAAGGGTTAACTACAATTACCATCATATGAGGCACCTACATCAACTAAAACAAGCCGTGAGACATATTCATCATCTCAAATAAGTTCTCAGACATCAGCATCAATGCAAAAAAGTTCTGAGACATCCCCTTCAATACAAACGGGTTCTGAACATTAGAGCCCAGATAAAGTTATCTACTTGAGTAGAGGATTGGCAGGAATATGTACACAAAAAAGTTAAAACACCAAGGTTACCTAATATTTGAGGACCGCTACTTGCGGCCTGATGCTGTCGCCATAAAGGTCCGTTGTTACGGCCTTTATTCTTCATGAGAAGAAGTTCCTGGCATGTGATGCCAGAAAAAGTCATAGCCTTTTGTTAGGCCATTGAAACCGCCCTTCCCGTGCGATATATTTGCAGATTGGTACCTGACGAGTTCTGTCAGGGTACCAGATCTTCAGTAGATGAAAGCAGAAAGTAGATTGACAATTCATTATTGTTGGCACCATGTATCTGAGCTGATGAAAAGGGTTAACTACAATTACCATCATATGAGGCACCTACATCAACTGAAACAAGCCGTGAGACATATTCATCATCTCAAATAAGTTCTCAGACATCAGCATCAATGCAAAAAAGTTCTGAGACATCCACTTCAATACAAACGGGTTCTGAACATTAGAGCCCAGATAAAGTTATCTACTTGAGTAGAGGATTGGCAGGAATATGTACACGAAAAGTTAAAACACCAAGGTTACCTAATATTTGAGGACCGCTACTTGCGGCCTGATGCTGTCGCCATAAAGGTCCGTTGTTACGGCCTTTATTCTTCATGAGAAGAAGTTCCTGGCATGTGATGCCAGAAAAAGTCATAGCCTTTTGTTAGGCCATTGAAACCGCCCTTCCCGTGCGATATATTTGCAGATTGGTACCTGACGAGTTCTGTCAGGGTACCAGATCTTCAGTAGATGAAAGCAGAAAGTAGATTGACAATTCATTATTGTTGGCACCATGTATCTGAGCTGATGAAAAGGGTTAACTACAATTACCATCATATGAGGCACCTACATCAACTGAAACAAGCCGTGAGACATATTCATCATCTCAAATAAGTTCTCAGACATCAGCATCAATGCAAAAAAGTTCTGAGACATCCACTTCAATACAAACGGGTTCTGAACATTAGAGCCCAGATAAAGTTATCTACTTGAGTAGAGGATTGGCAGGAATATGTACACTAAAAGTTAAAACACCAAGGTTACGTAATATTTGAGGTCCGCTGCTTGCCGCCTGATGCTGTCGCCATAAAGGTCCGTTGTTACGGCCTTTATTCTTCATGAGAAGAAGTTCCTGGCATGTGATGCCAGAAAAAGTCATAGCCTTTCGTTAGGCCATTGAAACCACCCTTCCCGTGCGGTATATTTGCAGAGGGGTACCTGACGGGTTCTGTCAGAGTACCAGATCTTCAGTAGATGAAAGCAGAAAGTAGATTGACAATTCATTATTGTTGGCACCATGTATCTGAGCTGATGCAAAGGGTTAACTACAATTACCATCATATGAGGCACCTACATCAACTAAAACAAGCCGTGAGACATATTCATCATCTCAAATAAGTTCTCAGACATCAGCATCAATGCAAATAAGTTCTGAGACATCCCCTTCAATACAAACGGGTTCTGAACATTAGAGCCCAGATAAAGTTATCTACTTGAGTAGAGGATTGGCAGGAATATGTACACAAAAAAGTTAAAACACCAAGGTTACCTAATATTTGAGGACCGCTACTTGCGGCCTGATGCTGTCGCCATAAAGGTCCGTTGTTACGGCCTTTATTCTTCATGAGAAGAAGTTCCTGGCATGTGATGCCAGAAAAAGTCATAGCCTTTCGTTAGGCCATTGAAACCACCCTTCCCGTGCGGTATATTTGCAGAGGGGTACCTGACGGGTTCTGTCAGAGTACCAGATCTTCAGTTGATGAAAGCAGAAAGTAGATTGACAATTCATTATTGTTGGCACCATGTATCTGAGCTGATGCAAAGGGTTAACTACAATTACCATCATATGAGGCACCTACATCAACTAAAACAAGCCGTGAGACATATTCATCATCTCAAATAAGTTCTCAGACATCAGCATCAATGCAAATAAGTTCTGAGACATCCCCTTCAATACAAACGGGTTCTGAACATTAGAGCCCAGATAAAGTTATCTACTTGAGTAGAGGATTGGCAGGAATATGTACACAAAAAGTTAAAACACCAAGGTTACCTAATATTTGAGGTCCGCTACTTGCGGCCTGATGCTGTCGCCATAAAGGTCCGTTGTTACGGCCTTTATTCTTCATGAGAAGAAGTTCCTGGCATGTGATGCCAGAAAAAGTCATAGCCTTTTGTTAGGCCATTGAAACCACCCTTCCCGCGCGGTCTATTTGCGGCAGGGTACCTGACGGGTTCTGTCAGAGTACCAGATCTTCAGTAGATGAAAGCAGAAAGTAGATTGACAATTCATTATTGTTGGCACCATGTATCTGAGCTGATGCAAAGGGTTAACTACAATTACCATCATATGAGGCACCTACATCAACTAAAACAAGCCGTGAGACATATTCATCATCTCAAATAAGTTCTCAGACATCAGCATCAATGCAAAAAAGTTCTGAGACATCCCCTTCAATACAAACGGGTTCTGAACATTAGAGCCCAGATAAAGTTATCTACTTGAGTAGAGGATTGGCAGGAATATGTACACGAAAAAAAAATTAAAACACCAAGGTTACGTAATATTTGAGGTCCGCTGCTTGCCGCCTGATGCTGTCGCCATAAAGGTCCGTTGTTACGGCCTTTATTCTTCATGAGAAGAAGTTCCTGGCATGTGATGCCAGAAAAAGTCATAGCCTTTCGTTAGGCCATTGAAACCACCCTTCCCGTGCGGTATATTTGCAGAGTGGTACCTGACGGGTTCTGTCAGGGTACCAGATCTTCAGTTGATGAAAGCAGAAAGTAGATTGACAATTCATTATTGTTGGCACCATGTATCTGAGCTGATGCAAAGGGTTAACTACAATTACCATCATATGAGGCACCTACATCAACTAAAACAAGCCGTGAGACATATTCATCATCTCAAATAAGTTCTCAGACATCAGCATCAATGCAAATAAGTTCTGAGACATCCCCTTCAATACAAACGGGTTCTGAACATTAGAGCCCAGATAAAGTTATCTACTTGAGTAGAGGATTGGCAGGAATATGTACACAAAAAGTTAAAACACCAAGGTTACCTAATATTTGAGGTCCGCTACTTGCGGCCTGATGCTGTCGCCATAAAGGTCCGTTGTTACGGCCTTTATTCTTCATGAGAAGAAGTTCCTGGCATGTGATGCCAGAAAAAGTCATAGCCTTTTGTTAGGCCATTGAAACCGCCCTTCCCGTGCGATATATTTGCAGATTGGTACCTGACGAGTTCTGTCAGGGTACCAGATCTTCAGTAGATGAAAGCAGAAAGTAGATTGACAATTCATTATTGTTGGCACCATGTATCTGAGCTGATGAAAAGGGTTAACTACAATTACCATCATATGAGGCACCTACATCAACTGAAACAAGCCGTGAGACATATTCATCATCTCAAATAAGTTCTCAGACATCAGCATCAATGCAAAAAAGTTCTGAGACATCCACTTCAATACAAACGGGTTCTGAACATTAGAGCCCAGATAAAGTTATCTACTTGAGTAGAGGATTGGCAGGAATATGTACACTAAAAGTTAAAACACCAAGGTTACGTAATATTTGAGGTCCGCTGCTTGCCGCCTGATGCTGTCGCCATAAAGGTCCGTTGTTACGGCCTTTATTCTTCATGAGAAGAAGTTCCTGGCATGTGATGCCAGAAAAAAGTCATAGCCTTTCGTTAGGCCATTGAAACCACCCTTCCCGTGCGGTATATTTGCAGAGGGGTACCTGACGGGTTCTGTCAGAGTACCAGATCTTCAGTAGATGAAAGCAGAAAGTAGATTGACAATTCATTATTGTTGGCACCATGTATCTGAGCAGATGCAAAGGGTTAACTACAATTACCATCATATGAGGCACCTACATCAACTAAAACAAGCCGTGAGACATATTCATCATCTCAAATAAGTTCTCAGACATCAGCATCAATGCAAATAAGTTCTGAGACATCCCCTTCAATACAAACGGGTTCTGAACATTAGAGCCCAGATAAAGTTATCTACTTGAGTAGAGGATTGGCAGGAATATGTACACAAAAAAGTTAAAACACCAAGGTTACCTAATATTTGAGGACCGCTACTTGCGGCCTGATGCTGTCGCCATAAAGGTCCGTTGTTACGGCCTTTATTCTTCATGAGAAGAAGTTCCTGGCATGTGATGCCAGAAAAAGTCATAGCCTTTTGTTAGGCCATTGAAACCGCCCTTCCCGTGCGATATATTTGCAGATTGGTACCTGACGAGTTCTGTCAGGGTACCAGATCTTCAGTAGATGAAAGCAGAAAGTAGATTGACAATTCATTATTGTTGGCACCATGTATCTGAGCTGATGAAAAGGGTTAACTACAATTACCATCATATGAGGCACCTACATCAACTGAAACAAGCCGTGAGACATATTCATCATCTCAAATAAGTTCTCAGACATCAGCATCAATGCAAAAAAGTTCTGAGACATCCACTTCAATACAAACGGGTTCTGAACATTAGAGCCCAGATAAAGTTATCTACTTGAGTAGAGGATTGGAAGGAATATGTACACGAAAAGTTAAAACACCAAGGTTACGTAATATTTGAGGTCCGCTGCTTGCCGCCTGATGCTGTCGCCATAAAGGTCCGTTGTTACGGCCTTTATTCTTCATGAGAAGAAGTTCCTGGCATGTGATGCCAGAAAAAGTCATAGCCTTTCGTTAGGCCATTGAAACCACCCTTCCCTACGGTATATTTGCAGAGTGGTACCTGACGGGTTCTGTCAGAGTACCAGATCTTCAGTTGATGAAAGCAGAAAGTAGATTGACAATTCATTATTGTTGGCACCATGTATCTGAGCTGATGCAAAGGGTTAACTACAATTACCATCATATGAGGCACCTACATCAACTAAAACAAGCCGTGAGACATATTCATCATCTCAAATAAGTTCTCAGACATCAGCATCAATGCAAATAAGTTCTGAGACATCCCCTTCAATACAAACGGGTTCTGAACATTAGAGCCCAGATAAAGTTATCTACTTGAGTAGAGGATTGGCAGGAATATGTACACAAAAAGTTAAAACACCAAGGTTACCTAATATTTGAGGTCCGCTACTTGCGGCCTGATGCTGTCGCCATAAAGGTCCGTTGTTACGGCCTTTATTCTTCATGAGAAGAAGTTCCTGGCATGTGATGCCAGAAAAAGTCATAGCCTTTTGTTAGGCCATTGAAACCACCCTTCCCGTGCGGTATATTTGCAGAGGGGTACCTGACGGGTTCTGTCAGAGTACCAGATCTTCAGTAGATGAAAGCAGAAAGTAGATTGACAATTCATTATTGTTGGCACCATGTATCTGAGCTGATGCAAAGGGTTAACTACAATTACCATCATATGAGGCACCTACATCAACTAAAACAAGCCGTGAGACATATTCATCATCTCAAATAAGTTCTCAGACATCAGCATCAATGCAAATAAGTTCTGAGACATCCCCTTCAATACAAACGGGTTCTGAACATTAGAGCCCAGATAAAGTTATCTACTTGAGTAGAGGATTGGCAGGAATATGTACACAAAAAAGTTAAAACACCAAGGTTACCTAATATTTGAGGACCGCTACTTGCGGCCTGATGCTGTCGCCATAAAGGTCCGTTGTTACGGCCTTTATTCTTCATGAGAAGAAGTTCCTGGCATGTGATGCCAGAAAAAGTCATAGCCTTTAGTTAGGCCATTGAAACCACCCTTCCCGTGCGGTATATTTGCAGAGGGGTACCTGACGGGTTCTGTCAGAGTACCAGATCTTCAGATGATGAAAGCAGAAAGTAGATTGACAATTCATTATTGTTGGCACCATGTATCTGAGCTGATGCAAAGGGTTAACTACAATTACCATCATATGAGGCACCTACATCAACTAAAACAAGCCGTGAGACATATTCATCATCTCAAATAAGTTCTCAGACATCAGCATCAATGCAAATAAGTTCTGAGACATCCCCTTCAATACAAACGGGTTCTGAACATTAGAGCCCAGATAAAGTTATCTACTTGAGTAGAGGATTGGCAGGAATATGTACACAAAAAGTTAAAACACCAAGGTTACCTAATATTTGAGGTCCGCTACTTGCGGCCTGATGCTGTCGCCATAAAGGTCCGTTGTTACGGCCTTTATTCTTCATGAGAAGAAGTTCCTGGCATGTGATGCCAGAAAAAGTCATAGCCTTTTGTTAGGCCATTGAAACCACCCTTCCCGTGCGGTATATTTGCAGAGGGGTACCTGACGGGTTCTGTCAGAGTACCAGATCTTCAGTAGATGAAAGCAGAAAGTAGATTGACAATTCATTATTGTTGGCACCATGTATCTGAGCTGATGCAAAGGGTTAACTACAATTACCATCATATGAGGCACCTACATCAACTAAAACAAGCCGTGAGACATATTCATCATCTCAAATAAGTTCTCAGACATCAGCATCAATGCAAATAAGTTCTGAGACATCCCCTTCAATACAAACGGGTTCTGAACATTAGAGCCCAGATAAAGTTATCTACTTGAGTAGAGGATTGGCAGGAATATGTACACAAAAAAGTTAAAACACCAAGGTTACCTAATATTTGAGGACCGCTACTTGCGGCCTGATGCTGTCGCCATAAAGGTCCGTTGTTACGGCCTTTATTCTTCATGAGAAGAAGTTCCTGGCATGTGATGCCAAAAAAGTCATAGCCTTTAGTTAGGCCATTGAAACCACCCTTCCCGTGCGGTATATTTGCAGAGGGGTACCTGACGGGTTCTGTCAGAGTACCAGATCTTCAGATGATGAAAGCAGAAAGTAGATTGACAATTCATTATTGTTGGCACCATGTATCTGAGCTGATGCAAAGGGTTAACTACAATTACCATCATATGAGGCACCTACATCAACTAAAACAAGCCGTGAGACATATTCATCATCTCAAATAAGTTCTCAGACATCAGCATCAATGCAAATAAGTTCTGAGACATCCCCTTCAATACAAACGGGTTCTGAACATTAGAGCCCAGATAAAGTTATCTACTTGAGTAGAGGATTGGCAGGAATATGTACACAAAAAAGTTAAAACACCAAGGTTACCTAATATTTGAGGTCCGCTGCTTGCCGCCTGATGCTGTCGCCATAAAGGTCCGTTGTTACGGCCTTTATTCTTCATGAGAAGAAGTTCCTGGCATGTAATGCCAGAAAAAGTCATAGCCTTTTGTTAGGCCATTGAAACCGCCCTTCCCGTGCGATATATTTGCAGAGGGGTACCTGACGAGTTCTGTCAGGGTACCAGATCTTCAGTTGATGAAAGCAGAAAGTAGATTGACAATTCATTATTGTTGGCACCATGTATCTGAGCTGATGAAAAGGGTTAACTACAATTACCATCATATGAGGCACCTACATCAACTGAAACAAGCCGTGAGACATATTCATCATCTCAAATAAGTTCTCAGACATCAGCATCAATGCAAAAAAGTTCTGAGACATCCACTTCAATACAAACGGGTTCTGAACATTAGAGCCCAGATAAAGTTATCTACTTGAGTAGAGGATTGGCAGGAATATGTACACTAAAAGTTAAAACACCAAGGTTACGTAATATTTGAGGTCCGCTCTTTGTCGCCTGATGCTGTCGCCATAAAGGTCCGTTGTTACGGCCTTTATTCTTCATGAGAAGAAGTTCCTGGCATGTGATGCCAGAAAAAGTCATAGCCTTTCGTTAGGCCATTGAAACCACCCTTCCCGTGCGGTATATTTGCAGACGGGTACCTGACGGGTTCTGTCAGAGTACCAGATCTTCAGTTGATGAAAGCAGAAAGTAGATTGACAATTCATTATTGTTGGCACCATGTATCTGAGCTGATGCAAAGGGTTAACTACAATGACCATCATATGAGGCACCTACATCAACTAAAACAAGCCGTGAGACATATTCATCATCTCAAATAAGTTCTCAGACATCAGCATCAATGCAAATAAGTTCTGAGACATCCCCTTCAATACAAACGGGTTCTGAACATTAGAGCCCAGATAAAGTTATCTACTTGAGTAGAGGATTGGCAGGAATATGTACACTAAAAAGTTAAAACACCAAGGTTACCTAATATTTGAGGACCGCTACTTGCGGCCTGATGCTGTCGCCATAAAGGTCCGTTGTTACGGCCTTTATTCTTCATGAGAAGAAGTTCCTGGCATGTGATGCCAGAAAAAGTCATAGCCTTTTGTTAGGCCATTGAAACCGCCCTTCCCGTGCGATATATTTGCAGATTGGTACCTGACGAGTTCTGTCAGGGTACCAGATCTTCAGTTGATGAAAGCAGAAAGTAGATTGACAATTCATTATTGTTGGCACCATGTATCTGAGCTGATGAAAAGGGTTAACTACAATTACCATCATATGAGGCACCTACATCAACTGAAACAAGCCGTGAGACATATTCATCATCTCAAATAAGTTCTCAGACATCAGCATCAATGCAAATAAGTTCTGAGACATCCACTTCAATACAAACGGGTTCTGAACATTAGAGCCCAGATAAAGTTATCTACTTAAGTAGAGGATTGGCAGGAATATGTACACGAAAAGTTAAAACACCAAGGTTACCTAATATTTGAGGTCCGCTACTTGCCACCAGATGCTGTTGCCATAAAGGTCCGTTGTTACGGCCTTTATTCTTCACGAGAAGAAGTTCCTGGCATGTGATGCCAGAAAAAGTCATAGCCTTTCGTTAGGCCATTGAAACCACCCTTCCCGTGCGGTATATTTGCAGAGGGGTACCTGACGGGTTCTATCAGAGTACCAGATCTTCAGTTGATGAAAGCAGAAAGTAGATTGACAATTCATTATTGTTGGCACCATGTATCTGAGCTGATGCAAAGGGTTAACTACAATTACCATCATATGAGGCACCTACATCAACTAAAACAAGCCGTGAGACATATTCATCATCTCAAATAAGTTCTCAGACATCAGCATCAATGCAAATAAGTTCTGAGACATCCCCTTCAATACAAACGGGTTCTGAACATTAGAGCCCAGATAAAGTTATCTACTTGAGTAGAGGATTGGCAGGAATATGTACACAAAAAAGTTAAAACACCAAGGTTACCTAATATTTGAGGACCGCTACTTGCGGCCTGATGCTGTCGCCATAAAGGTCCGTTGTTACGGCCTTTATTCTTCATGAGAAGAAGTTCCTGGCATGTGATGCCAGAAAAAGTCATAGCCTTTTGTTAGGCCATTGAAACCGCCCTTCCCGTGCGGTATAGTTGCAGAGGGGTACCTGATGGGTTCTCTCAGGGTACCAGATCTTCAGTAGATGAAAGCAGAAAGTAGATTGACAATTCATTATTGTTGGCACCATGTATCTGAGCTGATGCAAAGGGTTAACTACAATTACTATCATATGATGTCCATGATTATTATGCCATTGACTGTGTCGTCCATACTAAGAAACGTCGTATAATAAATATTGTGAAACGTCAGCAGCATTACCTACCTTCACTGAGGCGATTAATGGTGTCATTATAAACAAGGTAATTATACACAGTCTTTGTCAAAGACTTGTCTCCCACTGAGATTGGGATATAGTGTATTATTATTTCAGAGGTATTGATAGCACATTATTGAACATAATATCTACATTGGATTACTTTATCCAGCAAGGGATAACCATTGGCAAAACTGGTGATAAATTGGAAGAAATTGCAGTTACTCAATACGACAAGGTACAAAACGCAGAAGAGGAAAAAAAAAGCTGAGCAGAAAAGATTGGAAAGGGAAGCTGACGAGAAAAAGTTACAGCAACAAAGAGAAGCTGAAGAGAAACAAAGAGAATTTGAAGATAAAAAGTTACAAAGAGAAGATGAAGAGAAAAGGTTACAGCAACAAAGAGAATTTGAAGATAAAAAGTTACAAAGGGAAGCTGAAGAGAAAAGGTTACAGCAACAAAGAGAATTTGAAGAGAAAAAGTTACAGAAATAGAATTTGAAGAGAAAAAGTTACAAAGAGAAGCTGAAGAGAAAAAGTTAGAGCAACAAAGAGAATTTGAAGAGAAAACGTTACAGCAAGAAAGAGAATTTGAAGAGAAAAAGTTACAAAGAGAAGCTGAAGAGAAAAAGTTACAAAGAGAGTCTGAGGAGAGAAAACAGAAAATGGAACATGACGAAAAACTCTTAACTTTGGAGATAGAGAAAACAAAAGTGATGAATATGAGTAGTTCTCAAGCGACTTCTAGTAAGACAGATCATAATACTTATAAAGTAAAGCTACATCCTTTCAATGCTGCAAAGGACGATATAACGTTCTATCTTGATAGATTTGAACTTTCATGCATATCGCATAAAGTAGATAAGGAAAAATATGTCGGTCAACTGTTGGATACACTTACAGGTGAACCATTAAATACTATAATGGCAATAGATGAACCTGACAAGACTAACTATGAAGTGGTCAGAGCAACCTTATTAAAGAGGTATCAACTTAAAGAAGATGATTATCGTCTTCGTTTTAAGAGTATGTTACCAGAAACTGGGGTAGAGTTCTCAGACTTTATTACAAAGATACGTCTTACTTTCACTCGATGGATTGAGTTGTCTAAGACTGAAAAAACATATGAAGCACTTATGGACTTATTACTTAGGGACAAAGTAATGTAATCAGTTAGTGAGTCCTTTCTTGCCTTCATACATGAACGTAAACCTAAAAACATAAAAGACATGGAACAATACTGTTGCCAGTATGTCACTGCACACCCACAACAAACGATTAGTAATTCTAAGATTAAAGAGGGTTTGCACGCGGCTTCTGCAACACCATATGGGCCTAATTTTCAGGGTAAATTTCAAGGCAGTAAACGCAACTTTGATAAGAAAAGTAATCGTAATTATGGACAGGATCAGGGTGATCCATCCCACAGTGGTTCGTCTTCAAAGAACTGGAGGCGATCTGACAACCCTCGTAATTTTGGTTCCGGCAATTATGGGAACTTTCGTAGGGGTAGCCGCAATAGAAACTATCCTAGCTATCATAATTTTGCAGGGAAACAGCAAAGTCAGTCTGGTAGATATTATAATCAAAGTGTAAATCACAATCACAATTGTAAAAACTGCGGTGCAAACCAAAGCAAAAAATCAAATAACAATAATTCCAGAGGACATAATAGTCGGGATAGATGGCAACACAACAATAATAGATCATGTCATCATGCTAACTGTTCTCAACAACAGTCCCAGGTAGTTAGTAATGAATCAAATGATAATAAAGCTAACCCTAGTGCTGTCACATGTTCTGCCTTCGATTATGGGAGAGCATATCAATGCCCTCAGTGCATTACTCTGTTTGAACCTACTACCATATCTACCTTGAGTTGTGGCCATCCTCTAACCGCTCTTCCTGCCGCAGCGGCGCATGACGGGAGAGGATCTCTTCTCCTACATAGAGGTCTTGTGAATAAAAATCCAGTCTCAGTTCTCTTTGATTCTGGATACACTACTGTTGGGGTTAGGCAATCCCTTATAGATCCTTCCTGTGCCACAGGAAAAGTGGTCAAATGTGTAACATTCGGTGGCACAGTAGAAAAATATTCGACCGCTATCATCCACATAGCTACTCCCTTCTTTACGGGAGATGTCCACGCGTGTCTGCTACCGAATCCTATTGCGGATCTTATCCTCGGGCATATACACGGGGTTAAGAAGTGTACCCCGCAGCAGATTGTTGCCTTGGAAGAGCAAAACACGGAAACTGCTAATGCAGTTGTCACAAGAGCACAGGCTCAAAATATGCCTCCGTCTTCATCGACCAAAGGTGATGATGTACTTGAGCAAGATAATCATTCGGTAATTTCGCGTGATTCTTTTATAAAATTCAACAAGAGGAAACTTCTTTAAAAAAAAATCTTCATTCTGGTTAAAGATGGTGATCCAAATCAGAACACAAATCGCAAATCCTGGATCACTATGAAGAATGGTGTACTAGTGCGTATGGTACAACACTCAGACACTTCTATACACTCACAAATTCTTGTACCCAAAAGTATGAAAGTTCGTATACTGCAACATGCTCACGACTCCCAATGCGCTGGTCATATGGGATTTTCACGTAATAAGTCGAGAGTTCTTGCTGCTTTCTTTTGGCCATTCGTAAATAGAGACATACGTCTTTATTGCCGCTCGTGCAAAGTATGTCAAGAAGTCAAGTCGAAAGGTCCTCGCCATGCAGCACCTATACAGGCTGCGGACATTCCTATTCGTCCTTTTAAAAAAATGGCGATAGATATCATTGGTCCTTTTAAAATCAAATCAGCCAGAGGACACCAATTTATTCTTACATGCGTAGACATGTGTACTCGTTGGCCAGAGGCCATACCTCTTAAGAGCATTTCTACTGCCGATATTGCAGACTCTTTTTGGCTGATATTGTCACGTCTGGGATTTCCTAAAGAAATCTTGTCAGACCATGGCACCCAACTGATATCTGACACTATGTCACAAGTGATGTCTACTCTTAATATTGAGAGGTTTTTGAGTAGCATCTATCACCCGATGTCTAATGGGTTAGTCAAACGTCTCAATAGAACCCTCAAAAATTTACTTGGGAAGATAACTGAGGATCATCCTCAGGATTGGGACAGAGTCTTACCGGCGGCTCTCTTTGCATACAGAGAGGTTCCTAATGAACACACCGGGTTTTCTATTTTGATCTCGTCTTTGGCGTGCGTCCGCGCGGCCCTATGTCTTTGCTTCACGACCTTATAGCTGCCGATGATATCAGTGATGACACACAATCTTCTTATGAATATGTCATTGCAATCAGGCAGAAAATCATTGAAGCATGCAAATTAGCAACTTCTGCATCGGAATTTGCTAAAGAAAAGGCAAGGCAATTTGCAAATAAAAATATATGCCTACGACAACTTTGTCCTGGTGACAAAGCATTTGTATTACTCCCTACCAGGGAAAATAGACTTCTCATCGGATGGAAAGGTCCTTTTATGATTGTCTCTAAAATTTCTGATGCCGACTATGTTGTCGATATAGACGGGAAACATAAAACCTTTCATATAAACATGCTTACGGAATTTTTTGAGCGTCCAGAATACTTGCAACCTATCTTTCAAGCTACGGACGACACTCCAGTCCCTCATGGTTATTACTCATCTCTGTCAGTTATACAGGATGAAGAATCTACTTTCTCGGACGTTAATCTTCCTTTTCCGATGATTCCACTTCATTCTACGGAATCATGGAAAAATGTTGCTATTTCTCCTAGATTGTATACTGATGAACAGCTACAAGTCTATTCCACGTTACAAACATTTCAGGATGTTCTCACGGACATTCCGGGACACACATCAGTCATTAAGCATGACATAATACTTACTGACCATATTCCTATCAGGGTCAGACCTTACCCTATTCCGATTCATTTCCAAACACAGGTCGAGAAAGAATTGGATGAAATGATACAGTTAGGGATAATTGAACCATCCGATTCGGCATACTCGTCGTCTATGGTTATTGTTCGAAAGAAAGACAATAACATACACCTGTGCGTCGATTACCGTAAACTAAACCAAGTAACAAAATTCGATGCTGAACCTATGCCTCTACTGAATGAGCTACTTACTAGACTTTCTAACCCTCGTTTCTTCACCAAACTCGACTTGTCTAAAGGTTATTGGCAGGTTCCTCTAACTGAACGAGCCAAGCCTCTCACTGCTTTCTCTACACCCAGGGGCTTGTTCCAATGGAACTTCATGCCTTTCGGCCTTATGAATGCCTCAGCTACATTCGTACGCATGATGAGTCGAGTTCTTTCACATCGTTCTGATGTTGTTGCATACTTGGACGATATCTGTCTTTTTAGTGATTCTTGGGAAGATCATTATTTGGGTTTATGTGAACTGCTGTCTACTCTGCGCGAGCATAACTTGACAGCTAAACCATCTAAAGCCTATGTTATATTTAGTGAAATTTCTTTTCTTGGTCACCGTGTTGGACATGGTCTCTTGAAGACTGAGGACCACAACACTTCTAAGATACTCAACATCACTATTGCTAAGACAAAGAAACAGATTCGTAGTCTCTTAGGCCTAATACAGTTTTACGGAAGATTCATTCAGAATCTCTCTTCTATTACGGCACCACTCTCAACCCTATTGAAGAAAGGGTCTCCTAATGTGGTGCGCTGGTCACAAGAATGCCAATCTTCATTGGATTAGATTAAGTCATTATTTTCATCTCCTATCTTAAGACTACCTACAGCTGATAAGACGTTTGTCCTTCGTAGTGACGCCTCATCAACAGGGATCGGGGCGGCACTGATGCACGAGTATTCAGTCACTCTGCATCCTATAATGTACGTCTCAAGGAAACTGAATGCGGCAGAAAGGAATTATTCCGTTCTAGACCGAGAATTATTGGCTATGGTCTGGGCGATTCTTAAACATCAAGAATTCCTTCTCGGCGCGCTTTTCTTAGTAGAAACCAACCAAAAAGCTCTCACAGCTATGCAGAGTAAGGATTTGAAGAGCTCAAGATCCACTCGATATGCTATTGCTCTTCAACCTTTTCATTTCACGGTTCGAGCTATTCGTGTTTCAGATAATGTGATGGCATACATTATGTCGCGATGCCCACATGAATCTACTTAACTCTCATGTCTAAATCTTCTGATATATATCGAAATTTATGTCTGTACCTCACAATAACATGATACTAGAACATTTATGTCACTTTACTTAAATTCATTGTTATGAATTGAATGATTTCTTTCTCTGTTACCGTTCTTGGTATAACAGAGAAGGTTTAGTTATCATGATATAAAGGTAGGAAATTATTACGGCCACACTTAATAAGGTATAGATGTAATAGTGACTATGGTACATTATAACATTCTAAGAGATATGTTATTTGTATTGTTCTCAGCAAACCAGTACTTTGTCCGGGAGTATCGTCACAGATTTATCTTGATGCATCATGACTTCCATGCTGTCCATTTGGATGCTGCTTACAAGCGACCTCCTGACAAGGCTTCTGAGATTATCGCCTGTTAGTTAGAATGTATACCTATATAGTCACATTGATGTGAAATTACTGTATAAATTTTGTATTAATCATCCATTGGATAATAATGAGTTTATGACATTAGTCTTTGAAAGATTTCTATGCTAATGTGTTAGATAATGACATTCACCATTGCTTTTCATATTGATATGATTTTTCTCGAGATGTATGTAATTTTTGTTAGCATTGCCTGGATCTTTGGGTTTTTTGGGTGGCACCACCCTGGATATGTTTTATTTGGAGAAAATATATTTTCTCTTGTCTTGTGAGATATCTGTTGTTCTCACCAGACGCGCTATTGTGCGTCAATTGGGTCTGACATTATGTCGTTATATTTTTATTGATCCTTTCATCGGCGCATCATTCATGCGTTATGAGCTTGTTGCATATTGCTCAGTGATGTATTAAAAAAAATGTGTTTCATTTTTCCGGGGGGGGGGGGTTTGCGGTAATCTGTTACTGTCTATTTAGCATATATATTAAAGACATCAACCTGTTTAATTATTTTGATAGTCTAAGAAAGGGAACTGGTGATTTACGTTAATGACAGGATTGATTCCTGGTTATCTTCCCCTTATCTTATGTTGACCTGTGTCTTGAATTGCTGTCATGTCTTAAGTTACTATTCACTTGACCATATACGGAGTGGCTTTGCCTCTCGCTTGAGGAAACGCCCTGGTCTTGTGTTTAAGTTTCGCTCAGGTCTGTGCTGTTTGCACATGCGCAAGTTTTTGGCGCAAAGACCGGGACTTCCGTCTTGGACCAGTGTACCCTGGGTGTTGTGATCGGACAGAGGTCCGAAGATTTTCCTTGCCATCTTTTTCGAGGATTTGGAAGTTCATTGTATGACTGAGATGTCTTCTTTCCTTCACAAGTTCATTCTGTATGCCAGGAATGGCAGTGTGGTGTTTAGTGTTTTTCTAGGATTCTGAACAAAGGTAATAAAGTCATTTATGATCTTTCGTATGCCTAGAGTATAGAAATACATTTCGTCGACATGTTAAACAGAGCTCACAGCTGATATATTATATAGAGCCCCATTGTTGGTGCTTGATACGGGAGCTAAGACCAAGCGTCTTTTGAAGATTAGAGCCCAGATAAAATTATCTACTTGAGTAGAGGATTGGCAGGAATATGTACACAAACAGTTAAAACACCAAGGTTACCTAATATTTGAGGTCCGCTACTTGCGACCTGATGCTGTCGCCATGAAGGTCCGTGATTACGGCCT
This sequence comes from Oreohelix idahoensis, assembly GCA_024509875.1. Taxonomy (NCBI): domain Eukaryota; kingdom Metazoa; phylum Mollusca; class Gastropoda; order Stylommatophora; family Oreohelicidae; genus Oreohelix; species Oreohelix idahoensis. Next base: position 21,478 of record JAMPIV010011678.1, on the reverse strand, counting down.
TTATTCTTCATGAGAGTATTGCCTGGCATGTGATGCCAGAAAAAGTCATAGCCTTTTGTTAGGCCATTGAAACCGCCCTTCCCGTGCGGTATATTTGCAGAGTGGTACCTGATGGGTTCTGTCAGGGTACCAGATCTTCAGTAGATGAAAGCAGAAAGTAGATTGACAATTCATTATTGTTGGCACCATGTATCTGAGCTGATGCAAAGGGTTAACTACAATTACCATCAAATGATGTCCATGATTATTATGCCATTGACTGTGTCGTCCATACTATGAAACGTCGTATAATAAATATTGTGAAACGTCAGCAGCATTACCTACCTTCACTGAGGCGATTAATGGTGTCATTATAAACAAGGTAATTATACAGTCTTTGTCAAAGACTTGTCTCCCACTGAGATTGGGATATAGTGTATTATTATTTCAGAGGTATTGATAGCACATTATTGAACATAATATCTACATTGGATTACTTTATCCAGCAAAGGATAACCATTGGCAAAACTGGTGATAAATTGGAAGAGTTTGCAGTTACTCAATACGACAACGCACAAAAAGCAGAAGAGAAAAAACAAAAAGCTGAGGAGAAAAGATTGGAAAGGGAAGCTAAAGAGAAAAAGTTACAGCAACAAAGAGAAGCTGAAGAGAAACAAAGAGAATGTGAAGATAAAAAGTTACAAAGAGAAGCTGAAGAGAAAAGGTTACAGCAACAAAGAGAATTTGAAGATAAAACGTTACAAAGAGAAGCTGAAGAGAAAAGGTCACAGCAACAAAGGGAATTTGAAGAGAAAAAGTTACAGCAAGAAAGAGAATTTGAAGAGAAAAAGTTACAAAGAGAAGCTGAAGAGAAAAAGTTAGAGCAACAAAGAGAATTTGAAGAGAAAAAGTTACAGCAAGAAAGAGAATTTGAAGAGAAAAAGTTACAAAGAGAAGCTGAAGAGAAAAAGTTACAGCAAGAAAGAGAATTTGAAGAGAAAAAGTTACGAAGAGAAGCTGAAGAGAAAAAGTTACAAAGAGAGTCTGAGGAGAGAAAACAGAAAATGGAACATGACGAAAAACTCTTAACTTTGGAGATAGAGAAAACAAAAGTGATGAATATGAGTAGTTCTCAAGCGACTTCTAGTAAGACAGATCATAATACTTATAAAGTAAAGCTACCTCCTTTCAATGCTGCAAAGGACGATATAACGTTCTATCTTGATAGATTTGAACTTTCATGCGTATCGCATAAAGTAGATAAGGAAAAATATGTCGGTCAGCTGTTGGATACACTTACAGGTGAACCATTAAATACTATAATGGCTATAGATGAACCTGACAAGACTAACTATGAAGTGGTCAGAGCAACCTTATTAAAGAGGTATCAACTTAAAGAAGATGATTATCGTCTTCGTTTTAAGAGTATGTTACCAGAAACTGGGGTAGAGTTCTCAGACTTTATTACAAAGATACGTCTTACTTTCACTCGATGGATTGAGTTGTCTAAGACTGAAAAAACATATGAAGCACTTATGGACTTATTACTTAGGGACAAAGTAATGTAATCAGTTAGTGAGTCCTTTCTTGCCTTTATACATGAACGTAAACCTAAAAACATAAAAGACATGGAACAATACTGTTGCCAGTATGTCACTGCACACCCACAACAAACGATTAGTAATTCTAAGATTAAAGAGGGTTTGCCCGTGGCTTCTGCAACACCATATGGGTCTAATTTTCAGGGTAAATTTCAAGGCAATAAACGCAACTTTGATAAGAATAGTAATCGTAATTATGGACAGGATACGGATGATCAATCCCACAGTGGTTCGTCTTCAAAAAACTGGAGGCGATCTGACAACCCTCGTAATTTTGGTTCCGGCAATTATGGGAACTTTCGTAGGGGTAGCCACAATAGAAACTATCCTAGCTATCATAATTTTGCACGGAAACAGCAAAGTCAATCTTGTAGATATTATAATCAAAGTGTAAATCACCATCACAATTGTAAAAACTGCGGTGCAAACCAAAGCAAAAAGTCAAATAACAATAATTCCAGAGGACATAATAGTCGGGGTAGATGGCAACACAACAATAATAGATCATGTCATCATGCTAACTGTGCTCAACATCAGTCCCAGGTAGTTAGTAATGAATCAAAGGATAATAAAGCTAACCCTAGTGCTGTCACATGTTCTGCCTTCGATTATGGGAGAGCATATCAATGCCCTCAGTGCACTACTCTGTTTGAACCTACTACCATATCTACCTTGAGTTGTGGCCATCCTCTAACCGCTCTTCCTGCCGCAGCGGCGCATGACGGGAGAGGATCTCTTCTCCTACATAGAGGTCTTGTGAATAAAAATCCAGTCTCAGTTCTCTTTGACTCTGGATACACTACTGTTGGGGTTAGGCAATCCCTTATAGATCCTTCCTGTGCCACAGGAAAAGTGGTCAAATGTGTAACATTCGGTGGCACAGTAGAAAAATATTCGACCGCTATCATCCACATAGCTACTCCCTTCTTTACGGGAGATGTCCACGCGTGTCTGCTACCGAATCCTATTGCGGATCTTATCCTCGGGCATATACACGGGGTTAAGAAGTGTACCCCGCAGCAGATTGTTGCCTGGGAAGAACAATGCATGGAAACTGCTAATGCAGTTGTCACAAGAGCACAGGCTCAGAATATGCCTCCGTCTTCATCGACCAAAGGTGATGATGTACTTGAGCAAGATAATCATTCGGTAATTTCGCGTGATTCTTTTATAAAATTCAACAAGAGGACACTTCTTTAAAAAAATTCTTCCTTCTGGTTAAAGATGGTGATCCAAATCAGAACACAAATCGCAAATCCTGGATCACTATGAAGAATGGTGTACTAGTGCGTATGGTACAACACTCAGACACTTCTATACACTCACAAATTCTTGTACCCAAAAGTATGAGAGTTCGTATACTGCAACATGCTCACGACTCCCAATGCGCTGGTCATATGGGATTTTCACGTATTAAGTCGAGAGTTCTTGCGGCTTTCTTTTGGCCATTCGTAAATAGAGACATACGTCTTTATTGCCGCTCGTGCAAAGTATGTCAAGAAGTCAAGTCGAAAGGTCCTCGCCATGCAGCACCTATACAGGCTGCGGAATTCCTATTCGTCGTTTTCGAAAAATGGCGATAGATATCATTGGTCCTTTTAAAATCAAATCAGCCAGAGGACACCAATTTATTCTTACATGCGTAGACATGTGTACTCGTTGGCCAGAGGCCATACCTCTTAAGAGCATTTCTACTGCCGACATTGCAGACGCTCTTTGGCTGATATTTTCACGTCTGGGATTTCCTAGAGAAATCTTGTCAGACCATGGCACCCAACTGATATCTGACACTATGTCACAAGTGATGTCTACTCTTAATATTGAGAGGTTTTTGAGTAGCATCTATCACCCGATGTCTAATGGGTTAGTCGAACCTCTCAATAGAACCTTCAAAAATTTACTTGGGAAGATAACTGAGGATCATCCTCAGGATTGGGACAGAGTCTTACCGGCGGCTCTCTTTGCATACAGAGAGGTTCCTAATGAACACACCGGGTTTTCTATTTTGATCTCGTCTTTGGCGTGCGTCCGCGCGGCCCTATGTCTTTGCTTCACGACCTTATAGCTGCCAATGATATCAGTGATGACACACAATCTTCTTATGAATATGTCATTGCAATCAGGCAGAAAATCATTGACGCATGCAAATTAGCAACTTCTGCATCGGAATGTGCTAAAGAAAAGGCAAGGCAATTTGCAAATAAAAATAGATGCCTACGACAACTTTGTCTTGGTGACAAAGCATTTGTATTACTCCCTACCAGGGAAAATAGACTTCTCATCGGATGGAAAGGTCCTTTTATGATTGTCTCTAAAATTTCTGATGCCGACTATGTTGTCGATATAGACGGGAAACATAAAACTTTTCATATAAACATGCTTACGGAATTTTTTGAACGTCCAGAATACTTGCAACCTATCTTTCAAGCTACGGACGACACTCCAGTCCCTCATGGTGATTACTCATCTCTGTCAGTTATACAGGATGAAGAATCTACTTTCTCGGACGGTAATCTTCCTCTTCCGATGATTCCACTTCATTCTACGGAATCATGGAAAAATGTTGCTATTTCTCCTAGATTGTCTACAGAGGAACAGCTACAAGTCTATTCCACGTTACAATTACCCTATTCCTATTCATTTCCAAACACAGGTCGAGAAAGAATTGGATGAAATGATACAGTTAGGGATAATTGAACCATCCAATCCGGCATACTTGTCGTCTATGGTTATTGTTCGAAAGAAAGACAATAACATACGCCTGTGCGTCGATTACCGTAAACTAAACCAAGTAACAAAATTCGATGCTGAACCTATGCCTCTATTGAATGAGCTACTTACTAGACTTTCTAACTCTCGTTTCTTCACCAAACTCGACTTGTCTAAAGGTTATTGGCAGGTTCCTCTAACTGAACGAGCCAAGCCTCTCACTGCTTTCTCTACACCCAGGGGCTTGTTCCAATGGAACTTCATGCCTTTCGGCCTTATGAATGCCCCAGCTACATTCGTACGCATGATGCGTCGAATTCTTTCACATCGTTCTGATGTTATTGCATACTTGGACGATATCTGTCTTTTTAGTGATTCTTGGGAAGATCACTATTTGGGTTTATGTGAACTGCTGTCTACTCTGCGCGAGCATAACTTGACAGCTAAACCATCTAAAGCCTATGTTATATTCAGTGAAATTTCTTTTCTTGGTCACCGTGTTGGACATGGTCTGTTGAAGGCTGAGGACCACAACACTTCTAAGATACTCAACATCATTATTCCTAAGACAAAGAAACAGATCCGTAGTCTCTTTGGCCTAATACAGTTCTACGGAAGATTCATTCAGAATCTCTCTTCTATTACGGCACCACTCTCAACCCTACTGAAGAAAGAGTCTTCTAATGTGGTGCGCTGGTCACAAGAATGCCAATCTTCATTGGATTAGATTAAGTCATTATTTTCATCTCCTCCTATCTTAAGACTACCTACAGCTGATAAGACGTTTGTCCTTCGTAGTGACGCCTCATCAACAGGGATCGGGGCGGCACTGATGCAAGAGTATTCAGACACTCTGCATCCTATAATGTACGTCTCAAAGAAATTGAATGCGGCAGAAAGGAATTATTCCGTTCTAGACCAATAATTATTGGCTATGGTCTGGGCGATTCTTAAACTTCAAAGATTACTTCTCGGTGCGCTTTTCTTAGTAGAAACCGACCAAAAAGCTCTCACAGCTATGCAGAGTAAGGATTTGAAGAGCTCAAGATCCACTCGATATGCTATTGCTCTTCAACCTTTTCATTTCACGGTTCGAGCTATCCGTGTTTCAGATAATGTGATGGCATACATTATGTCGCGATGCCCACATGAATCTACTTAACTCTCATGTCTAAATCTCCTGATATATATCTAGATTTATGTCTGTACCTTACAATAACATGCTACTAGAACATTTATGTCACTTTACTTAAATTCATTGTTATGAATTGAATGATTTCTTTCTCTGTTACCGTTCTTGGTATAACAGAGAAGGTTTAGTTATCATGATATAAAGGTCGGAAATTATTACGGCCACACTTAATAAGGTATAGATGTAATAGTGACTATGGTACATTATAACATTCTAAGAGATATGTTATTTGTATTGTTCTCAGCAAACCAGTACTTTGTCCGGGAGTGCCGTCACAGATTTATCTTGATGCATCATGACTTCCATGCTGTCCATTTGGATGCTGCTTACAAGCGACCTCCTGACAAGGCTTCTGAGATTATCGCCTGTTAGTTAGATGTATACCTATATAGTCACATTGATGTGAAATTACTGTATAAATTTTGTATTAATCATCCATTGGATAATAATGAGTTTATGACATTAGTCTTTGAAAGATTTCTATGCTAATGTGTTAGATAATGACATTCACCATTGCTTCTCATATTGATATGATTTTTCTCGAGATGTATGTAATTTTTGTTAGCATTGCCTGGATCTTTGGGTTTTTTGGGTGGCACCTCCATGGATATGTTTTATTTGGAGAAAATATATTTTCTCTTGTCTTGTGAGATATCTGTTGTTCTCACCAGACGCGCTATTGTGCGTCAATTGGGTCTGACATTATGTCGTTATATTTTTATTGATCCTTTCGTCGGCGCATCATTCATGCGTTATGAACTTGTTGCATCTTTCTCAGTGATGTATTTAAAAAAAATGTGTTTCATTTTTTCCGGGGGGGGGGGGGGGTGGGGTAATCTGTTGCTGTCTATTTAGCATGTAGCACATGCGCAAGTTTTTGGCGCAAAGACCGGGACTTCCGTCTTGGACCAGTGTACCCTGGGGGTTGTGATCGGACAGAGGTCCGAAGATTTTCCTTGCCATCTTTTTCGAGGATTTGGAAGTTCATTGTATGACTGAGATGTCATCTTTCCTTCCCCAGTTCATTCTGTATGCCAGGAATGGCAGTGTGGTGTTTAGTGTTTTTCTAGGATTCTGAACAAAGGTAATAAAGTCATTTATGATCTTTCTTATGCCTAGAGTATAGAAATACATTTTGGCGACATGTTAAACAGAGCTCACAGCTGAATATTTATTTAGAGCCCCATTGTTGGTGCTTGATACGGGAGCTAAGACCAAGCGTCTTTTGAACATTAGAGCCCAGATAAAGTTATCTACTTGAGTAGAGGATTGGCAAGAATATGTACACGAAAAGTTAAAACACCAAGGTTACCCAATATGTGAGGTCCGCTCTTACTTGCGGCCTGATTCTGTCACCATAAAGGTCCGTTGTTACGGCCTTTATTCTTCATGATGAAGAAGTTCCTGGCATGTGATGCCAGAAAAAGTCATAGCCTTTTGTTAGGCCATTGAAACCGCCCTTCCCGTGCGGTATATTTGCAGAGGGGTATCTGACGGGTTCTGTCAGGGTACCAGATCTTCAGTAGGTGAAAGCAGAAAGTAGATTGACAATTCATTATTGTTGGCACCATGTATCTGAGCTGATGCAAAGGGTTAACTACAATTAATATCATATGATGTCCATGATTATTATGCCATTGACTGTGTCGTCCATACTATGAAATGTCGTATAATAAATATTGTGAAACGTCAGCAGCATTACCTACCTTCACTGACTTCTGCATGTGGGTGAGTGGGTTCAGTGTAAAGCTGTCAAAGAGCTTAGACGCATTCGCCTACACCCACACTTACCACATCATCCCACATGATATTACAAGTACTACACGCCTGAATACATGTATGCTGTTTGTAGGTGAGTGTTTTCATTACACCCTGACAGCGCCTCACACTCGTGACCCAGATATTCACCGCAACATTGAACTGTCCAGGTGACAAAACGACACGCCCACTCTACGAAACTTAACACGAACAAACATACATTTACAGAGGTTATGCATAGGGCTGGCAATCTCATCATAAAACATATTGCCACAGAAACCACTACTACAAGAGCATGTGAATGTGTGGTGCAGGCTTCCTGCAAGGGAACCAGCTACAGCAGTAGCTCCATGCTCCATAAGAAGTACAAAGGAAAATGATGATAGTTATGAAATACATAGCCCCTGAGACCTAAAACAAAAATGGACATTAAGTTGGCACTGATTAAATTCAACTCAGACTTCAAATCAAAAATTAATGTGAAAAGTCAAGGTTTTCAACTGTTGATAATTTATTTATTTAAAATTGATGGAGAAAAATATGCTGTTAAACCCCAAAGATTTAAAATTACGATATATAATTACAGACAATATTCACTTCTCCCCCCCCCCTGCCCCCCCTCCCCCCATTTTCTTAAGGCAATATTTCTCATGGTCAGTTACTTTATACTGGAGAAATGAAAATTTCCAGTTGTATGTGTTTGTGTGTGCATATACTGTTTGGGTGAGAATAATAAGAATTATAAATACTTAAAAGTTAAATTTTAATCACTTCAGTAATTCATTTAAATTGAAATATTGATGCAAGCCATGTAGTAAATGTTATTGTTGTTACTTTATAGTTAGGAATGAAAACTGCTTTATTATGAGAAAAAAATTCAGAAATTTTAAAGTACTTGTAACAGATTTTATTACATCTAAATCTAGTCAATCTTAAGAATGTTAGCAGACACTCCGCTTATTGTGAAATGTGGCCATCTTTTTGCAAAGAAGTCAGGACGTATTCTTTTGTATACCTATAAGTAACATGTCTGTGTTGTACAGGTATGGTGTGTGACCCAATTTATAGTAATGAAATTCTGTGTTAATAATTCTAGAATTTTATAATTAATATAATCGTGGCCCGTATAAGTACCGGTGGTTCTCTGACAAGACATAAAGAAAAAATCGGACAACTGCGCCCTCATACATGTCATACAAGGTGGGGACTAAACATGGAGCTGGTAACCATGATAGGAAACTCTTTCAGAGCGATTACAAACAGGAAGCAATCTGATCATCAGAAGAAGTCCCCCCATCCGACAAGTGTTTCAGCCCAATTACTCCTTTACACTCTATGGGGGGGGGGGGGGGGGGGGAAAGAGGGGGGCCACTTGGGTCCATGACTCCCAAGCGTCTCAGCTTCCTGTTGTCTTGTATCGAAAATGAACCCATTTCACTTATGGTAGCAACTTTTAAATCCACAACGCCAGCTGTGGGGGCAATTGTGAAAATAACAAAGAGAAGACACATTTTTCCATTCGTTCCGTCGCCCTTCACAACTAAGGACACACACTGAGGACACTAGCGCGCAGCGGAACGAGCCTTCGCCCCTGCGGTGCTTCTGTTCCTGACACCCCTATAGTATACATCGCCGGTTGCCCCAGAGTCGCAGCCCTTTCACTAGTACACCAAAAAAACCAGCGTTGTGGACTTAGAAAAATTTTGATGTTTTCTGTACCGCAGCGTTTATTGTCACGATTCCCATTGCCCCATTGCGGTTGTTCCACAGCCAGCCTGATGCCTTTTCGGCAGTTTTCGCTAAGCCTCTTCAGTGCCCTTGTTCTAGACTGTCCCTTCAGCCCCAACCGTTTAATAAATCATACACTGATGCAGCCACAAGCCCTCTTGCGCCCACTTCAACACCATGATCCCTTGCATTTGAACCCATCGTGGTCTCAGATCCGCGGCCAGGTCGCTATACTTGGCCGCTTTGAATGAATGTTGCTCGTCTAATCTGGATTCAAATGGCACGGTCAGTTCAATCAGTATGACCTGCAGCGTTGCTGAAGAATGAAGCACTATATCCGGCCGTCTCCGCGATTTTCTGATACTCTCTGGATATGCCCCCCATACAGATAAGTATACCGACATCTACCAGTCGTTTGCAAAGTCAAGAAGAGATGGTAAACTGCTACCAGGTTTACTCGGTTTGGGGTGTGCTGACTCTCCTGCCCTCAGAAAGTATGTGTTTGCGGTGTCTGGGGCCTGGACTTTGCTATTCGCTTTCATTCTTGCCTGATCTATTGTCGCAGCAAGCTCATTTAGCACTTTGTTATGGCGCCAAGTGTATCGCCCTTGCCTAATGCCACCTTACACGCTGAGAGCACGTGTTCAAGTGTCTGCCTCCCTGTGGTACAGAGGGGCACTGCTCATCATCCGACTTTCCCCATCTCACAAGGTTGGTGGCCGACGGCAGCAGGTCATACATTGATCTAACAACGAAGCTGAGCCTAAGAGGTGCCATATGCCATATATCATTCCATGTCAAGGACCTCTGCAGGGCTCCTTCCCATGTAGTCCATTGGCTTTGTTGGACCTGTTTGCACTGCTTTTTGCAACCTCTTATCATTCTCAGCTCCTCGTATCTCCTGAACTACCATGTCTCTGCGCTCCCTGCTTGATGCCTTGGACCACCAGCGGATGTCACCATGCCCAAATCCCCGTCTATTCGTTTGTGTATATCCGATTACCTCTCTCAGTTTGAGTGACTCTTGAGCAGCATCAACAGCTTCTTCCACTCTCCACTTCCTACCTGTTTTCACTGTGGGCTGAATGGACTTAACTACGTCATCTGCTGACTCGCGTAGCACCATTGCAAGCCTTGCCTTTCCAACTTTGTACTCTTGAACAACTGACTTGAAAGGAAGCAGAAGTTTTGGCTTTTTGCAGTACAATGCTACGTCTGACAGACCTGGTGGTACCCCTAGCCATTTTCTCATGAACTTGTTGACCTTCTGCTCTATAGCTTCCACTGTACTTGTGCTTATTTCATATAAAAGCAGTGGCCACAGCAACTTCGGTATCAACATGAACTGGAGGCACCACAGTTTAAACTTTCCCAAGAGTCTGCTTTGGTCTATGATCTGTAGTCCTCTGTCTGCCATTTCTATTGTCTGTTGCACTGCCTTCGAGTCTTTTAATGAGGCATCGTACACCCTGCCAAGACTTTTAACAGGTCCCTCAATGACAGTAGGGATTCTTTGGCTGGAAACCATGAATATGACCTCTGCTATCTTCCCTTTCCTGACTGATAGGCTTCTTGACTTTTTGGGTTTGAAGCTCATTCTGCACCAGCTGACTAGTTCATCCAGGCATGCTAACATCCTCCGGGCCTGATGTTCATCTGATGTCAGAATTGTTGTGTCATCCATGAATGCTTTGAGCGGTGACATGTGACACATTCCACCGAGCTTTGGACCTATAGCCATTCCTTCAGCCGCATTGAGGATTACCTGCATAGCCATGACGAATAGTATCGGAGAGATGTACGATCCCATCGCAATTCCAATTTCAAGGCCAATCCACTTCGTTGTTGTACTCTCTGGTTGAAAATCTGACAAAAAACCCTGCGAAATACAGCTTCAGCATTGATGCAAATCTCTTGTGGAACATGAAAACATTTGTTCTAGGGCTGCCAACAACATCTGGGTGTGGAAACGGATCCGTAAGCATTCGCTAGATCCAACCAGATTACATGGAGTTTGTTCTGTCAGACTTTGCCTTGTGGATTGCTGCCCATATCATTGTGGCATGCTCTAGACATCCTGGTGTACCTGGGATACCTCCTTTCTGAATGGTAGTGTCAATGTACCCATTTGCCAGGAGGTATGTAGTGAGTCTTTCCGCCATCACTGAGAAGATTATCTTCCTTCCACATTGAGCAGTGAGATTGGCCTGAACTGACTGATGTCTGTGGAATTTTGTTCTTCGGGATGTAGATAGACTCCGTTTGGCACTTTCTCCATTCTTGCTTTACGAGTTGGGTTTTCTATTACGCATTCTTCAGTAAAACGGAGCAGTCGTTGTGAATCTCAGGGGCATCTCTTTACAACCTCAAATATGGAAACACCATTAGGACCTGGAGCTGACTTGCACGCCGAGTGTTCTGGACAATGCTTTCTACTCTTTGCACCGTTGGGGGCTTGGTGTTAAATTCAGCTCCTGTCTTACCGGCATTTAAGGCCCTGCCATGCTGCTGAGAGGGGTCATCTTTGCGTCCATCTGAATATTGTCATTCTAAAGTGTTCTTCCAGGTATTCTGTTCCTGATGTTTAGCGTACCCGACCGTGGGCTGCTCAAACAGTTCTTTGGCAAACTTGAAGGGCTCCCCTAAAGAATCTTTCCCTATCCCTTCGAGTCTTCCTTCTCTTCCTGCACAAACATTTCCGCTCTACAAAGGGCATTATGTTGGCCTTTCAGGTGCTCCCAAAACTTGCCGTAACCTTCCTTTTCTGTGGCAACTTGCGTTCTTGAACTGTTTTTCGGGCCATACTTCTTCTGTTTCCTGATTTCATCTATTTTAATTTGTCATTCTACTTTTCCGTGGTGGGTTACTTTCCCTTGCCTCCCTCACTCCGAACCCTTTGCGACAGTGCAGAATATATTATGTCGCCAGAAGATTTCCAGCTTCTTCTCCAAAGTTAGCTGCTTCAGGTTGTTATCCAACTTTTTTTGCCAAGGCTTCGTCAAGCTGTTCCCAAAGCCCTTTTGCACTGGCAGGTGGAAACTTTATTGCATCTCTCTTCCCGTCCAAGAAGTGTGTGAGATCATCATCAGGCAGATCAACTTGAATGTACTCAGCACTGTGGATTGACTCCTGGCTGCGTTCTTCTAACGTCTTATCCGTCGAGACAGAGCGCTGTTGATCTCCCCCTGATGACCTCCCACACCCCTTTTCGTTCTGTGGATTTTCATTCTCTCTTGAGTAGAGGAATTCCCTACACAGTGTTTGGTACAATTTACATAGATGGCTAGTCTTAGGTCTTGCCTGTGTTTCATTAAAAGGTTACGCACCATTCTTTATTAAAGGAATATTATTTGTGCGTATTATGATTTATCACGCACGAGTGGTGCACTATGTAGTGTCATGAGTGAGACTCATAGCGCACGGGTTTCTAAGATCTTAAGATTTTGACGTCAGAGAGTTTTATTGAGAGGGTCAAGCCGGGACCGTTTGTTCCGTAATATATTGTATTGTGATCCTGATGAATGGGAATTTATTTCTATGGAGGACTATTGGTTTTTACTTATCAGAAAGCCAAGTCTAAATGAATATGTAAGTCTTGCACCAAGTGTTGCTAATAATCTTATTCATGATTTTAAGTTGATGTATCCACGTCATTACTGGCATCTAGCTGGGAGTCCTCATGGCAGGATTTCAAGAGACCAAGTTGGATCAGATGAGTTGATAGCTTCACTGTTCAATCGTAGTAGTAATCCTTTTGGCGAGAGGAATATTATTTATATATATTGAAAATTGTGCGTTTACGATAAGTGCCGACATCTCGGTCATGGCACGTATCGGAGTGGGTAGTCAAGGATAGTCGCTAACATGTATTTTATCTTGTTGTAGAAATTTCGTGTGGATTCTAAACTTTAATCAACTGTCTGAGGCAATCTATGGGAGAAGTTTATTTGAGCAAGGACAGTATATTTTGGATGCCTTTCATCAAAAAGATTATAAAGATGTATATTAAGCACCGATTGTCCTTGCAGAAGGTCAACGGCCGATGCCTTTGAAACTACCATAAAGACGATTAATTGTATGAACTTTAGTTTCGTAAGGAAGAACTATTGATATACTGGAACTGACTGGAAGGGACGTATATATTGCATTAGGAACATTATGCCAGATTTGGCATAGCATTCATCCTATTTTCTTATTGAATCGTCCATGCAATCATAAACGTTCGTCGTTGCTGTAATATCGTGTTTGTATCCGTGAATAAATAGACATTAGAAACCTTTGAAGACAAGCCTTTGCTGAATACTTCAGTTTGCAATCAAGTTCTATTGACATATCTGAAGTTTCATTTTAGACTTCGCGTTATTAGCATTGAACTGCAGTAGTTTTCACCCATCATCGTCAATTTTTCTTTAACTTTCAAACGTAATAACAAAAAAATCCGACTCCAACAATATGGCGGCCACACAGTATGTCTTGAATTTACGCTGGATTCAATCTGGGAAACGACCTCCTGTAGTTCTACAGTATTATGCGATACGTGGATTTGAAACTGTATACGTACTGTACTGGATAAAAGGCTGTCTCAAGGTCTAAGGGACTACGTTGGACCTCATCTTTCAGTCACTCAGTGTTGTTATACGAGCATTGTTTACTCAAGAAGAAGTATTGCGATTTCTCATAACGTACACCTACAGAGATGACGAGGCATTTTATTTTTTTTGAGCCATAAGCGGGCTAGATAAGTATAAACGTACGTAGTATCGTTGTTACACTGTTCATTACGTTTAGCTGTGCCTCATAGAAAATTAACTTTTTATTATGTCCACTTATTATTCAAAGTGAGTTGCTTGTTTCTATTGTTTTATGTTTTTATTGTGGGAGGTTTGGGTAGGTGTGAATTATGAAGGGAACATGTCAGGTTCATATCAGGGCCCCATTCATAATTGTTCTATAGATTTATTTTGCAGACTTCCCGCAGTGGAATGTTCCGGCACCAGGGTGTCGAAGGAATCTAGGTCCACTGTGTCTGGTGGTCTGTGACACTGTTGTTTAGCTGTATTGTCAAGTTTTTCATTGTAGTACGTTTTCGTAGTTATTTTTTATTCGTACCTTGGTTTGATGATTGTAATCTTGTTTGTAACCACATTGATGTCCATTCTTACCTTTACTATCGTTGAGTTTTTACAAAAGCTATGTTTTTTAACACTGTGTGTTCATTGTTTCTTGTTTATTGGTCTAATTGCAGGTTATCGTTGACACTCTTTGCAAAATTATTTCTTATTTTTTTCATTCTAACTTATTTGATTTCTGCTAAAAGTTTTCATTTGTCCTGTTTAAACTATTATTGTTTGTCCACCATTGTCGTATTATTGTCTCTTGCTTTTGTCTTCTCATAACTTTACATTACATAAACTTATTGTATTGATTAATAATATAATTGATAATTATATGAATTGCTTACCGTTCTTGGACAGGGAACGAGTATCACTCATTATAGTGATAAGGGAAAAATTAATCTAATTAATTAATTTTCATATTAATAAGAAAAAAAAGTATAGTGTGACTAATTAATTAATTATTAATGTATTCGCCTAGGTTATTTTATTAAAAAAGCTAAAGCCCTTCAGATGATCTAATGAAAGAGGTAAAAAACAGAAGAAAATTAGAAAATTCTAAGGCTAGGAAAAATGTAAAATTTGAGGCAGAACAAGAAAAAAATTTGAAGGCTGAGAAAATGAGAAAAAAATGAAATTTAGCTGCTGAATTAGAGGAAAAAAAAAAACGATTTCAGCGTGAGGCAGCAGAAAACGAAAAAAAAGACTTCGCTTGGAGGCTGCAGAAAACGACGAGAGAAAAGCTGCTGCTGAAAAAGAAAGGCAATCAGAATTGAAAATGGGATGTAAGCAAAAGTAAATGGGAGAGAGGAGATTGATAGCTGAAGAAAATACCAGAAAATATCAGCTTCAGGTGCAACATGAACAAAAAATTAAGGAGATGGAATTTGAACAATTTAATTAGCCATGAAGCTAATTCTCAGAAAAACTCATGAAGGCCATATTTACATCTAGACATGATAATTTTAGGGAAAGTTCACTTAAAATTACCAAATAATTTCTAATCACATCCGACGACTGTACGTTAATATTCTCCTTCTAGACAGATTTTGAGGCCACTTGTAGGTCTTATAAACGTGGATAAAAAACGCTATATTTGTACATATTTATCCAGATTACTTACAGGGATGCTATGACGGTATATTCATACAACTAGTGCTAATGAAAAAATTGATTATGACGCACTTAGAACGCTATATTTAGGAAATATCAATGATGAGAATCAGATACAGATAATGCAGTTTTAAAACCACTATGTTAACCACAATCAGGAAAGAACTTAAGTGACTTTCTTTCCCAAATACGGCTAACCTTGGAAAGATGGATCGAATTTGTCCAAAGGTAGAAAAGTCAACATGACGGTCTTTTCGATTTATTGCTGCGCGTAGATAAAGTTTTATCTGCTCAGTAAGTCTTAATTTCTTTCATTTTTGCGTTGAGCGTAGAAACTTCTCTCAATAAAAGACCATTAGAAAGAAACATTGTAAAACTTTCTGCACGGGCTCACCCAAAATCTGGATATTAGTAATGCGCAGATCAAAAATTGAGTTACCAATCAGTTGCTTTCGCTATGCAACAGAAGATCACGTTTCACGCCCATCGTTCAATTGAGTAACGACTAAATAGATACTTTAATAAGGGAAGTACCCATGACAGTTTTAGTCTAACAATGGTAATTTTTATAAGGGGGAAACAATATTACCAGCAATATGCTCCATTTTAATGTTTCTTCGGGGCCAATCTCATAGATCACGAGATTTTTGGTAATAATAATTCACAGATATATTCAAGGAACACAATAATAAACAAAATTGGCGATCACAATCACAAAATCCTTAAAATAGGCACAGGGTTCTTGGAATAGTTCATTTTGGCAAAATTACACACAGTGAGGAACAAGCATAATTTCGGCGTCCTTCATCCCGGGTAGATTTCAACTCAGGCAGAAATTGTAATTATAGTAATTTTAATGCCAATAGTCAAGAATCGATCGCGACGAAGAGATAGATCTTTAAGGCAATTACACGTCGACATGCTAATATTGCTTTAAGAGATACACAGGACTAACAATGAACAAGATAAAGATTGCTAATACGCATATATGGCCATGTCTTGTTCTCTTGATTTTAATCAGGTAAAAAGCTTGTTCTGGAATATGTACGACTCTTTTTTCCAGCCAAAGGCGGGAGAATCACGATGGCTGCGATGCGGCACATTATTTTGCCTAGTCTACCTGCAGTCTGGCACGGGGCCACTTCTGCGTCAGTACACCTAGGGACAGGTTGTCTCAAATTTAATAAAGGATATTGTTCTGTGCGTTTTTATATCTTACAATATTATACATAGGTAATTTTTTAGTGCTTAAGGGAAAGTCATTATTGAGTTACTTCCCTTGAAAGTTGTGCCATCTCGTCGATCAAACTCCGCGGATAAATCCATTTTACTGCGATTTATTCGTTGTTTGGGTAATAATAGATTGTTCTTGCTTCAGAATATCTATGGCCTGAATTTATGTGTATTGTTTGTCTGAGTAGGACGAGTCTGTCTTATATCTGTATATCTTTACATATCTAAGTCGAACTATATGTTCTGTTGTCTCTAGAGAGGTCAAAGGCTATTCGGCGGATGTGTCGCTAGAGTGTGGTGTGATTTGGCTTCGTCCTGATAGGGACTGTGTGTTTCATATGTCGGCCTGTCGCCGGGAAAAAGTGATCTCAGTATTTGTGGGGAAAGTGATAGTCGTCTAGACCTATCGTGTATGCTTTACCCCAGTGTTTATTCGTATTGCCAAGGAATGGCAGTTTCATATTCCCTCTACCAAGGTAATCAAAGAGACTCTTATGAACTCTCGATCGAAGCCACCATTTTCGATAGTTACGATTTGAATGTCTAAGAGAATATATTTGACTCGATGAAAACGACTTCGATTCCTAGAAGCACTATATCCTGTAGATTGCAGTCAATTGTTCATGATCAAATCTACAGAGCAATGCAATGTTTTATGAATGACTAACTTTAGGACAGATTCATTATCTGCATCCAAACGTGAGTGACAGTTCACGAGTGAAGCCATCTTGGAACCAAAACATGTAGTGACTTTCAAGAAGAGAAAAGGGATGCCCGTATTATCGCTTGTTTAGTCCAGAGATCACTGCTACACATGAGAACCCGTTATTAGCGGTTCAATATTATTATATGAAAAAATATGTGCTGAACATTATGTTGAAGAATCGTCGCTAGACGAGAATAGGTTTAGAAGCCATCTGAAATATTGTTTATAAGCTGACGTGCTCAGTCAGTGAAGTCAGATGATATATGTATGGGCGATACTGAGTGCTTGGCTACTGACAGTCCATTATACACTTATTCTACATGAGTGCCCATGTAACATTGCAAGACCATTTATCCACTGTACTATGATGTATTATGCCAACCTGTGATTTGTCACTATCTGTGCTGTCGAGTGTGTACGTCCAATTAAACTTTAGAAAAGGTACACAGTCGTTGGTGTCGATGACTTCCAGTCATACATGAGTGTGAGAAAAGAACATTTGTCAACAACACGAACCCTTAACATCATTCGCACATTGTACACTCAATCCATGTCTACACACCACTGCGTAGGTCAAGTTGACATTCCATACACTACAGTGGAGCAAACAACACCATAGAGATCTTATCAACTGATGATGATGATGATGTCTGCTTCCATCCACTTATATCTATCTGTTGGTGGATATCATTAACGGGAATAAAAATCCAACATTATCAACCTTATCAGATATGTAAATTCTATTCCATGCTCATATTTTATTTGATTTCTGGGTTGTAGCACAGTCCGTGTCCGGACTTCGCTGATCGACCATCGTGCGTTACAGGCAAAGTTGTGAAATGCGTCACCTTCTGGAGGCACTGTGGGGAACCTTTCCCACAGCTATAATTAATTTACATACACATTTTTTTCAGGAAAAATTCAAGCCATGCGTTCATGCTTCAAAATCCGATTGCGATGTTGATACTAGGTCGGTATACCGATATACAACGAGTGTACCCTCAAGCAAATTGCTCGAATGGGAATGAGCGACATATTTTCAGGTGCAAATGCAGTAGTCACCAGAGCGCAACGCTATGTTATGTCGGTGATACACCTGATGAAATCCTACAGTTAATGCAACTTATGTGATTGATTCTCTATTTCCGCGGGAGATGTTTGCGGACTTTGCAAAAGAATGATGATTTCTTTATAAATTTTTTTTAAAATTTGTGAAACAAAAAATGAATACCAACACACCAGAAATGCAAAATTTAGGCATGATTTTGCTCTTAAAAACTGGTTTATTTTGGTTAGACTGATACGGGAAAAAGGATTCATCCTTACGTTCCGCAGATTCTAGTCCCGTCTTCTATGAGAGCTAGGATATTACAGCAACTGCACACGGACTCGCAATGCGCTCCAGGCCATATGGGTTTTTCTCGAACTCAAATACTAGATTGCTATCTGCCATTCTACTGGGCTGGGTCCATATAGAGGATGTCACTCTCTATTGTCCGTTCATGTTTGGATATGTCAAGAGGTTAAAGTACGGGGTCCATTTCATGCGGCTCCTATTCAGGCTGTGGGACATCCCTATTAGACCATTTGATAAAATGGCAATTGATATCATTGGTTCCGATGTACATTATACCAAAGGACATACACACATACTTACTTGTATTGACATGTGTACGCGTTGGCCTGAGGCTATATACCTCTGAAGAACAATTCATCGGGCTAGTGGTAGCAGAGGGAGTTGATGTTGGATCTTTTTCACGCATTGGTTTTCCGCGTAAGATCTTTAAGGGGATCTATGGTGTCCAGTTTTTATTTCCGGAATTCCATGTCTTCAGGTTATGAAGACGTTAGGAAATAGATTGATCTCTCTCAGTTCGATCTATCATGCCGATGTCCTCCATGGGTATAATTGAGCGTCTGAAATAGGACACTCAAGCAGTTGTTGGGTAAGATAACTCAAGATCACCTCAGGATTGGCGGACCGAGTCCTGCTAGCTACTTTTTGCTTATCGCGAGAGGATACTAAAATCAAGCCACTGGTTTTTCTCTTCCATTCCCAGCTTTGTTTTTGGGAATGCCAATCCACGCGGACCTATGTCGTTAATTCACGACTTACTGGTTGAGAGAGAAATATGGAAGAGGAAAATCAATCCTCTTATGGGAGTATGTTGTCTCGTTGAGAAAGATGAATCATTTTAGATGCTTGTAGATTAGCTACTGCATCATCAGAACAGGCCAAAGAAAAAGCTCGTCTATTTGCAAAAAAGTATAGACGTCTTCGCCAGCTTCTTCCTGGTGACGAAGCATTTGTTTCTTAATTACCTTCTCATAACAATCGTCTTCTAATTACATTGGAGAGGTCCTTTTATGGATCATCTCGAGAATATTCCCGATGTTGACTACATCGTTGGATATTAATTGGCAAACATAAAAAAACCTTCCACCATTAAAAAACATGTTGAAGGAGGTATTATACTCACGGTCCCCCTGGGATTAATCTTTAATCAGTCAGTGTTCCAAGCAAAAAACTGACTGATCCCCTCCCCTCCTATTCAACACTACTCTAAATTATCGGTTTATCGCATGAAGAAAGAATCTTCTTTTAAAATGATGATTTGTACATTTGCCTATTGACCAGTTGTTTTACCGCTTTTCATTCACACTGAGAATTGGAATGAACGTCACTATTTCTTGTACTCATCTCTCTATGCTTGATTTTCAACGTCAGCAGTCTCTTCAATTCTAGCACTCGTATGAGGATGTTCTCCACTTGACATTCCAGGTCATACGTCCTGTTATCCAAACACTTTGATATTCTTTTGGACTGACGATAACACCTATTCGAGTCCGGGGGTCCAATACCCTATCCCTTTTTACACTTTCGTGATAAGGTTGATATAGGAATAATTGGATGAGATGCTTCGATTCAATATATTATTGAACCATCTTCATCACCCCATACTCCTTGTCATCTATGGTGGAATTCATTAGAAAGAAAAAGACAACAAATATTCGTCTTTGCGGTAGAATTACAGGAAATTAAAACAAAGTGACAAATTTCGATGCCCGGAACCTTTGCCACCTCTTATTGAATGTCACTTTATTGGTCAAATTAGCACATTGCTACCTTTCGTTCTAAAATTTGACCTTTCTAAGGGGATAACTGGCAAGTTTGCCACTCACACCTAAAGCAAAACCACTCACCGCTTTCTCGGTGGGACACCACAGTGGTCTATTCCATATGGGTGATTTTATGCCCATTTGGATTAGTAACGCACCTGCTACCTTTGTGTACGCATTAGATGCGTCGCGTGTCTTTTTCTCCTCCATACGTCCCGATGTCAATTACTTACATTTGATGATCATCTGTCTCTTTAGCGACTCATGGGGGCATGGAGCATATTTCTCAGGGATTAATTAAATCTTTTTACTGATCTACGTTTACGTGGGGATTTATACTTGTAACAGCGAAGCCAATCAAAAGGCATTTGTCGGGTTTTCCACGGGAACCATCTCTTTTTTCGGGGTATTCCACCGTTATTTGGTTTCAATGGGCATGCTAGTTTAAAGGAGGAACAAAGTTATGTCTCTTAATAATATTCTTTTTAAACATCATATCATTGCTACACTAAAGGGGGACAAAAAAAAAAACAAGTTAGATCATCTTTTAGGTACTAATTTTACAGTTCTATGCTAAGCTGTATCCCTCAAAGTCGTATGTATACTAATAACTTGATCCTTTTTCTTGTTCTTTTGTTGAGGAAAAAAGGGGGAAAGCTAACCGTTTTTTAATTTCCCAAGTGGTCTAACGAGCATTCAAATCGCGTTAGATGAAATTTAAAGTTTTTTTTTTCACAAGCTCCACAGTCTTTAAGGGTATGCCCTATATACAATAATACCTTATTTTTATTTCTTCGTTGTTGACCGCGTCTACATTAATGGAATCGCCGGTGTTTTTGATGCAATATAGGAAATATTCAGGCAACTTGCACACGTGATGTACATCGTTTCGAGAAAAATTGACTCGACCCACTGAACAGAAAAATATTCAGTTCTCGGACAAGGGAACTTCTGGCATTAGTCTGGTCTATTACAAAACTGTGACGATTACCTATTTAGGCTTCACATTTCATTGGTTGAAAGTGACAAAGGCTTCTCAGCTCTATTAGAAAGACGTTATAAATCTTCAAGTCAAAAAGTACGCTAGTAGCCTTACAACCTTACAGTTTTGAAATTCGTTCAATACTGGAGTTAAAAACGTGTTTGCGGACTGTTTGTCACGCTGTCCAAACGAAACCTGGTCGAACCAGGAACAACTTCCAGAAATGTAAAGTCTCTACAGAAA